>CM066332.1:3341739-3516739 GCA_033807585.1 Hydrophis major
TGTTATTGTTATTGTTATTGTTATTGTTATTGTTATTGTTATTGTTGGTGTTGGTGTTGGTGTTGGTGTTGGTGTTGGTGATGGTGATGGTGATGGTGATGGTGATGGTGTTGGTGTTGGTGTTGGTGTTGGTGTTGGTGTTGGTGTTGGTGTTGGTGTTTGTTATTGTTATTGTTATTGTTATTGTTAGTGTTAGTGTTAGTGTTAGTGTTAGTGTTAGTGTTAGTGTTGGTGATGGTGTTGGTGTTGGTGTTGGTGTTGGTGGTGTTGGTGTTGGTGATGGTGTTGGTGATGGTGTTGGTGTTGGTGTTGGTGTTGGTGTTGGTGTTATTGTTATTGTTATTGTTATTGTTATTGTTGTTGGTGTTGGTGTTGGTGTTGGTGTTGGTGATGGTGATGGTGATGGTGTTGGTGTTGTGTTTGTGTTGGTGTTGGTGTTGGTGTTGGTGTTGGTGTTGGTGTTATTGTTATTGTTATTGTTATTGTTATTGTTATTGTTATTGTTATTGTTATTGTTATTGTTATTGTTATTGTTATTGTTATTGTTATTGTTATTGGTGATGGTGATGGTGATGGTGATGGTGATGGTGATGGTGTTGTTGTTGTGTTGGTGTTGGTGTTGGTGGTGGTGTTGGTGTTGGTGTTGGTGTTGGTGTTGGTGTTATTGTTATTGTTATTGTTATTGTTATTGTTATTGTTATTGTTATTGTTATTGTTATTGTTATTGTTATTGTTATTGTTATTGTTATTGATGGTGATGGTGATGGTGATGGTGATGGTGATGGTGATGGTGTTGGTGTTATTGTTATTGTTATTGTTATTGTTATTGTTATTGTTATTGTTATTGTTATTGTTATTGTTATTGTTATTGTTGGTGTTGGTGTTGGTGTTGGTGTTGGTGTTGGTGATGGTGATGGTGATGGTGATGGTGATGGTGTTGGTGTTGGTGTTGGTGTTGGTGTTTGTTATTGTTATTGTTATTGTTATTGTTAGTGTTAGTGTTAGTGTTAGTGTTAGTGTTAGTGTTAGTGTTGGTGATGGTGTTGGTGTTGGTGTTGGTGTTGGTGGTGTTGGTGTTGGTGATGGTGTTGGTGATGGTGTTGGTGTTGGTGTTGGTGTTGGTGTTGGTGTTGGTGTTGGTGTTATTGTTATTGTTATTGTTATTGTTATTGTTGTTGGTGTTGGTGTTGGTGTTGGTGTTGGTGATGGTGATGGTGATGGTGTTGGTGTTGTGTTTGTGTTGGTGTTGGTGTTGGTGTTGGTGTTGGTGTTGGTGTTATTGTTATTGTTATTGTTATTGTTATTGTTATTGTTATTGTTATTGTTATTGTTATTGTTATTGTTATTGTTATTGTTATTGTTATTGTTATTGTTATTGTTATTGTTATTGTTATTGGTGATGGTGATGGTGATGGTGATGGTGATGGTGATGGTGATGGTGTTGTTGTTGTGTTGGTGTTGGTGTTGGTGGTGGTGTTGGTGTTGGTGTTGGTGTTGGTGTTATTGTTATTGTTATTGTTATTGTTATTGTTATTGTTATTGTTATTGTTATTGTTATTGTTATTGTTATTGTTATTGTTATTGTTATTGTTATTGTTATTGTTATTGTTATTGTTATTGTTGATGGTGATGGTGATGGTGATGGTGATGGTGATGGTGATGGTGATGGTGATGGTGATGGTGATGGTGTTGTTGTGTTGGTGTTGGTGTTGGTGTTGGTGTTGGTGTTGGTGTTGGTGTTATTGTTATTGTTATTGTTATTGTTATTGTTATTGTTATTGTTATTGTTATTGTTATTGTTATTGTTATTGTTATTGATGGTGATGGTGATGGTGATGGTGATGGTGATGGTGTTGTTGTTGTGTTGGTGTTGGTGGTGGTGGTGGTGTTGGTGTTGGTGTTGGTGTTGGTGTTATTGTTATTGTTATTGTTATTGTTATTGTTATTGTTATTGTTATTGTTATTGTTATTGTTATTGTTATTGTTATTGTTATTGATGGTGATGGTGATGGTGATGGTGATGGTGATGGTGATGGTGATGGTGTTATTGTTATTGTTATTGTTATTGTTATTGTTATTGTTATTGTTATTGTTATTGTTATTGTTATTGTTATTGTTATTGTTATTGTTATTGTTATTGTTATTGTTGGTGTTGGTGTTGGTGTTGGTGTTGGTGTTGGTGTTGGTGTTCTTGTTGGTGTTGGTGTTGGTGTTGGTGTTGGTGTTGGTGTTGGTGTTATTGTTATTGTTGTTGGTGTTGGTGTTGGTGTTGGTGTTGGTGTTGGTGTTGGTGTTGGTGTTGGTGTTGGTGTTGGTGTTGTGTTGGTGTTGGTGTTGGTGTTGGTGTTGGTGTTATTGTTATTGTTATTGTTATTGTTATTGTTATTGTTATTGTTATTGTTATTGTTATTGTTATTGTTATTGTTATTGTTATTGTTGGTGATGGTGTTGGTGTTGGTGTTGGTGTTGGTGTTGGTGTTGGTGTTGTGTTGGTGTTGGTGTTGGTGTTGGTGTTGGTGTTGGTGTTCTTGTTCTTGTTCTTGTTCTTGTTCTTGTTGGTGTTGGTGTTGGTGTTGGTGTTGGTGTTGGTGTTGGTGTTGGTGATGGTGTTGGTGTTGGTGTTGGTGTTGGTGTTGGTGTTATTGTTATTGTTATTGTTGGTGTTGGTGTTGGTGATGGTGATGGTGTTGGTGTTGGTGTTGGTGTTCTTGTTCTTGTTCTTGTTCTTGTTCTTGTTGGTGTTGGTGTTGGTGTTGGTGTTGGTGTTGGTGTTGGTGTTGGTGTTGGTGTTGGTGTTGGTGATGGTGATGGTGATGGTGTTGGTGTTGGTGTTGGTGTTGGTGTTCTTGTTCTTGTTCTTGTTCTTGTTCTTGTTCTTGTTCTTGTTCTTGTTCTTGTTGGTGTTGGTGTTGGTGTTGGTGTTGGTGTTGGTGATGGTGTTGTGTTGGTGTTGGTGTTGGTGTTATTGTTATTGTTATTGTTATTGTTAGTGTTAGTGTTAGTGTTAGTGTTAGTGTTAGTGTTAGTGTTAGTGTTAGTGTTAGTGTTATTGTTATTGTTGGTGTTGGTGTTGGTGTTGGTGATGGTGACGGTGACGGTGTTGGTGTTATTGTTATTGTTGGTGTTGGTGTTGGTGTTGGTGTTGGTGTTGGTGTTGGTGTTGGTGTTGGTGTTGGTGTTGGTGTTGGTGGTGTTGGTGTTGGTGTTGGTGTTGGTGATGGTGTTGGTGTTGGTGTTGTGTTGGTGTTGGTGTTGGTGTTGGTGTTGGTGTTGGTGTTGGTGTTGGTGTTGGTGTTATTGTTATTGTTATTGTTATTGTTATTGTTGTTATTGTTGTTATTGTTATTGTTATTGTTATTGTTATTGTTATTGTTATTGTTATTGTTATTGTTGGTGTTGGTGTTGGTGTTGGTGTTGGTGTTGGTGTTGGTGTTGGTGTTATTGTTATTGTTATTGTTATTGTTATTGTTATTGTTATTGTTATTGTTATTGTTATTGTTATTGTTATTGTTGGTGTTGGTGTTGGTGTTGGTGTTGGTGTTGGTGTTGGTGGTGTTCGTGTTCGTGTTCGTGTTCTTGTTCTTGTTCTTGTTCTTGTTCTTGTTCTTGTTCTTGTTCTTGTTCTTGTTATTGTTATTGTTGGTGTTGGTGATGGTGATGGTGATGGTGATGGTGATGGTGATGGTGATGGTGTTGTGTTGGTGTTGGTGTTGGTGTTATTGTTATTGTTATTGTTATTGTTATTGTTATTGTTATTGTTATTGTTATTGTTATTGTTATTGTTATTGTTGGTGTTGGTGTTGGTGTTGGTGTTGGTGTTGGTGATGGTGATGGTGATGGTGATGGTGATGGTGTTGGTGTTGGTGTTGGTGTTGGTGTTGGTGTTGGTGTTTGTTATTGTTATTGTTATTGTTATTGTTAGTGTTAGTGTTAGTGTTAGTGTTAGTGTTAGTGTTAGTGTTGGTGATGGTGTTGGTGTTGGTGTTGGTGTTGGTGGTGTTGGTGTTGGTGATGGTGTTGGTGATGGTGTTGGTGTTGGTGTTGGTGTTGGTGTTGGTGTTGGTGTTGGTGTTATTGTTATTGTTATTGTTATTGTTATTGTTGTTGGTGTTGGTGTTGGTGTTGGTGTTGGTGATGGTGATGGTGATGGTGTTGGTGTTGTGTTTGTGTTGGTGTTGGTGTTGGTGTTGGTGTTGGTGTTATTGTTATTGTTATTGTTATTGTTATTGTTATTGTTATTGTTATTGTTATTGTTATTGTTATTGTTATTGTTATTGTTATTGTTATTGTTATTGTTATTGTTATTGTTATTGTTATTGGTGATGGTGATGGTGATGGTGATGGTGATGGTGATGGTGTTGTTGTTGTGTTGGTGTTGGTGTTGGTGGTGGTGTTGGTGTTGGTGTTGGTGTTGGTGTTGGTGTTATTGTTATTGTTATTGTTATTGTTATTGTTATTGTTATTGTTATTGTTATTGTTATTGTTATTGATGGTGATGGTGATGGTGATGGTGATGGTGATGGTGATGGTGTTGGTGTTATTGTTATTGTTATTGTTATTGTTATTGTTATTGTTATTGTTATTGTTATTGTTATTGTTATTGTTATTGTTATTGTTATTGTTATTGTTATTGTTATTGTTATTGTTATTGTTATTGTTATTGTTGGTGATGGTGATGGTGATGGTGATGGTGATGGTGATGGTGATGGTGATGGTGTTGTTGTTGTGTTGGTGTTGGTGTTGGTGTTGGTGTTGGTGTTGGTGTTGGTGTTGGTGTTGGTGTTATTGTTATTGTTATTGTTATTGTTATTGTTATTGTTATTGTTATTGTTATTGTTATTGTTATTGTTATTGTTATTGTTATTGTTATTGATGGTGATGGTGATGGTGATGGTGATGGTGATGGTGATGGTGATGGTGATGGTGTTGGTGTTATTGTTATTGTTATTGTTATTGTTATTGTTATTGTTATTGTTATTGTTATTGTTATTGTTATTGTTATTGTTATTGTTATTGTTATTGTTATTGTTGGTGTTGGTGTTGGTGTTGGTGTTGGTGTTGGTGTTCTTGTTGGTGTTGGTGTTGGTGTTGGTGTTATTGTTATTGTTATTGGTGTTGGTGTTGGTGTTGGTGTTGGTGTTGGTGTTGGTGTTGTGTTGGTGTTGGTGTTGGTGTTGGTGTTGGTGTTGGTGTTGGTGTTGGTGTTGGTGTTGGTGTTGGTGATGGTGTTGTGTTGGTGTTGGTGTTGGTGTTGGTGTTGGTGTTGGTGTTATTGTTATTGTTATTGTTATTGTTATTGTTATTGTTATTGTTATTGTTATTGTTGGTGTTGGTGATGGTGTTGGTGTTGGTGTTGGTGTTGGTGTTGGTGTTGTGTTGCTGTTGGTGATGGTGATGGTGTTGTTGTTGTGTTGGTGTTGGTGGTGGTGGTGGTGTTGGTGTTGGTGTTGGTGTTGGTGTTAGTGTTATTGTTATTGTTATTGTTATTGTTATTGTTATTGTTATTGTTATTGTTATTGTTATTGTTATTGTTATTGTTATTGTTATTGTTATTGTTATTGTTATTGATGGTGATGGTGATGGTGATGGTGATGGTGATGGTGATGGTGTTGGTGTTATTGTTATTGTTATTGTTATTGTTATTGTTATTGATATTGTTATTGTTATTGTTATTGTTATTTTATTGTTATTGTTATTGTTATTGTTATTGTTATTGTTATTGTTATTGTTATTGTTATTGTTATTGTTATTGTTATTGTTGGTGATGGTGATGGTGATGGTGATGGTGATGGTGATGGTGATGGTGATGGTGTTGTTGTTGTGTTGGTGTTGGTGGTGGTGGTGGTGTTGGTGTTGGTGTTGGTGTTGGTGTTATTGTTATTGTTATTGTTATTGTTATTGTTATTGTTATTGTTATTGATGGTGATGGTGATGGTGATGGTGATGGTGATGGTGATGGTGATGGTGATGGTGTTGGTGTTATTGTTATTGTTATTGTTATTGTTATTGTTATTGTTATTGTTATTGTTATTGTTATTGTTGGTGTTGGTGTTGGTGTTGGTGTTGGTGTTGGTGTTCTTGTTGGTGTTGGTGTTGGTGTTGGTGTTGGTGTTGGTGTTATTGTTATTGTTATTGTTATTGGTGTTGGTGTTGGTGTTGGTGTTGGTGTTGGTGTTGGTGTTGGTGTTGTGTTGGTGTTGGTGTTGGTGTTGGTGTTGGTGTTGGTGTTGGTGTTGGTGTTGGTGTTGGTGTTGGTGATGGTGTTGTGTTGGTGTTGGTGTTGGTGTTGGTGTTGGTGTTGGTGTTGGTGTTGGTGTTATTGTTATTGTTATTGTTATTGTTATTGTTATTGTTATTGTTATTGTTATTGTTATTGTTATTGTTATTGTTATTGTTATTGTTATTGTTATTGTTATTGTTATTGTTGGTGTTGGTGATGGTGTTGGTGTTGGTGTTGGTGTTGGTGTTGGTGTTGTGTTGCTGTTGGTGTTGGTGTTGGTGTTGGTGTTCTTGTTCTTGTTCTTGTTCTTGTTGGTGTTGGTGTTGGTGTTGGTGTTGGTGTTGGTGTTGGTGTTGGTGTTGGTGATGGTGTTGGTGTTGTGTTGGTGTTGGTGTTGGTGTTGGTGTTATTGTTATTGTTATTGTTGGTGTTGGTGTTGGTGATGGTGATGGTGTTGGTGTTGGTGTTGGTGTTCTTGTTCTTGTTCTTGTTCTTGTTCTTGTTGGTGTTGGTGTTGGTGTTGGTGTTGGTGTTGGTGTTGTGTTGGTGTTGGTGTTGGTGTTGGTGTTGGTGTTGGTGTTGGTGTTATTGTTATTGTTATTGTTATTGTTATTGTTATTGTTATTGTTATTGTTATTGTTATTGTTGGTGTTGGTGATGGTGTTGGTGTTGGTGTTGGTGTTGGTGTTGGTGTTGTGTTGCTGTTGGTGTTGGTGTTGGTGTTGGTGTTCTTGTTCTTGTTCTTGTTCTTGTTCTTGTTGGTGTTGGTGTTGGTGTTGGTGTTGGTGTTGGTGTTGGTGTTGGTGATGGTGTTGGTGTTGTGTTGGTGTTGGTGTTGGTGTTGGTGTTATTGTTATTGTTATTGTTGGTGTTGGTGTTGGTGATGGTGATGGTGTTGGTGTTGGTGTTCTTGTTCTTGTTCTTGTTCTTGTTCTTGTTGGTGTTGGTGTTGGTGTTGGTGTTGGTGTTGGTGTTGGTGTTGGTGTTGGTGTTGGTGTTGGTGATGGTGATGGTGATGGTGTTGGTGTTGGTGTTGGTGTTGGTGTTCTTGTTCTTGTTCTTGTTCTTGTTCTTGTTCTTGTTCTTGTTCTTGTTCTTGTTGGTGTTGGTGTTGGTGTTGGTGTTGGTGTTGGTGTTGGTGATGGTGTTGTGTTGGTGTTGGTGTTGGTGTTATTGTTATTGTTATTGTTGGTGTTGGTGTTGGTGTTGGTGTTGGTGTTGGTGTTGGTGTTGGTGTTGGTGTTGGTGTTATTGTTAGTGTTAGTGTTAGTGTTAGTGTTAGTGTTAGTGTTAGTGTTAGTGCTGCCGTTGCCGTTGCCGTTCTTGTTCTTGTTATTATTGCTGAAATTCAGCCCACTTTTATTTGCAGCTGAGTTTTGAGGGCCTGCCCATTTGGTGCTGGAAAAAGCAGGCCCTGACCTAGGAGAGGGATACGTCCTTCCGAGGAGCGTTTCTTAACCTCAGCATCGCTAAGATGCGTGGACATCAGCTCCCAGAATTTACCTCTCCAGCCAAGCAGGCTTGATTGGGGAGGAGGGTTTCTGGGAGTTGACATCCACACATTTTACAGTTGTCAAGGGATATGAATGCAGCGCACCAAATGGGAAACACCCGGATCAATATCATTTTACTCTACCTGTGGGATTGGTTTCAGCACTCTCATCTTGCTATCTAGAAAATGGGAATAATGAAAGAGGGAAGGAAGGAAGGAAGGAAGGAAGGAAGAAAGAAAGAAAGAAGGGGAGGGAGGAAGGACATTAATAAGGAAAGAAAAGGAAGGAAGGATACTGATAAGGGAAGGGAATGAAGGAAGGAAGGGAGGGAGCAAGGGATTGCCTTTCATTGCATATTCTGAAAACAGCTTATTTCAAACCTTGCTGAAATACATCTTTTGCAGGCTTATTAAATTACATGATTTTTATTGCTCCTAAGAATTCAATGATTAGATAAAATTGCCATTCTGAGATACAAGGTTGCCCACTTTGCTATTTTTTAAAAAAGTCATGTTAGTTTAATTATTATTATCACCGCGCTTTATCTTATTAAAGTATCGGTTAATAAGAGCAAAGAAGCGGGATTCAATTTCACTTTTGATCCAGCGTGCTTTTAACCTGCTTTCTTTTTATCCTTGGCACTTAGAAACGGTGTGAGGTCTTAGTAGGGAAATTGTGCAAAGGACATCGTTTGTTTTCTCTTTTCCCTGTTTTTTCTGCTAAGACAAAAGAGGGGAAAGGGTCCAAATGAGCTGAATCTGTCCTTCCTTTTAATGCTGCAAACACTGCTAAACATCTGCACACATTCCCTTTCCCTTGATAGAAGGCAGGTCCAAAGGAAGATTTATTTTTTAAAAATTCTCTGGGGCTGATCCATTCAGCTCCCTTGAATGGCAGGAGAACCACAGCTGGAATTATCAGTCCTTTTCGCAGAATGAAAAATCCACATTTTAAACATTGCAAGTGCCAATATAGGATTTTTCTCTCCCTATAAATGGGAATTGATCCTATAGTCCCCATTTATTCGTATCTATTTCCTGTATTCTTACTCATGTTTATACTTATACCTATTATCTTGTAAACGATTGACAAATAAAATAAAATAAAAATAATTGGAGAAAACAAGGAGTTTGTATTTTGCCCTAATCTTGTAATTCCAACTCTTCGTTAGAAGTCAGGATAGATTGATACAAAATACGATAAATGGGGAAGCTCTTTGGCCCAGTGGAAGTCCAGGCAGATGGATTCCTCTCTGTATCCAAGGGAGGACACTCATGGCTCTGGATCCAGCTGCATTATGCCAGAAAATCTGAACCTGAAGATGAGTGTTTGTGTGTGTTGAGAACATGGAGGAAATACAGGGCCCACCTGCAACATGCAATGCAACATCTGGCTAGCAGTGCTCCTCCATGAGAACCAATGACCCTAGAAGTTGGAAGATGGGTGAATCTCCTTCATCTCACAACTCATGGACAGGCTCAGCCATAGTGTTAGGAAAGGGAAGGGAGGGGAAGAAAGGAAAGGAAAGGAAGTAAATGGATGAAGAAGGGGAGAGATGGGGAGAGGGAGAGGGAGAAAGGAAAGGAGGAGGAGGAGGAAGAAGAAATAGGTTGATTCTCAAAGGAAGCAAACTCTTGTTCTAACTTTAGCTCTATAACTCTGTTGGCAATTGACATTTTTTGTCTCTGACTTGGAAATTTGAAATGCATTTGCCATGAAAAGCAATTAGCAAGGTCAAGACAATTTAAAGTCCCTCCCTCCCTCCCTCCCTCCCTTCTACATTACATCCCAAAATTAAAGTTCCCTGTTTCTTTATCATACAATTAAGTGTGTGTGTGTATGTGTTTCTAGAAGGAAGGAACCAATGAGGCACGAATCGTAATGGAGGTAAAAAGAGATAAATCTACTCATCTCTCCACAATCTTTGAAGCATTGATGTTTGGTTTTTAGGGCAATATAAATATTTATGTTGAGATCTGAAGAAGCTAAGCAGACAAAATACGTTGAATTCATATTCGAATGGTAAGAAAAAAAAATCAAGATGGCAGCCAGAATGATATCATGGAAGCTCCTCCTGCATTGCATGTATAAGAAAGAGGTGGAGCTTCAATCCAGCATCTGCCAATCCTCTTTGATCTTTTTGGCCACACCCTGTAGACACCTTTGAGGGCATCCTCAGGATTTGAACTCAGTTTCAAAGGCACTTTGCTTTTTTTGGTCTGTGATTTTGATTTCAGTACCTCTGAATTTGTTCTATTCCATCAAAGGAATATATAGTGTTGCTATCTCCTTGTTTTGGTAGCTATTTTGTTTACTGCTGTCTTAGTTTACTTTTTGTCCCCATTCTATTTCCTATTGTTTTCCACTCCAAGAATCCCAGGAATTTAAAACAGTGATTAAATAAGTCAGCACCTTCCTTCAATTTTCATTTTATACCAAGAGAGAAATTGCAAGAAAGATGCTTCAAAACATTGGATGGCTCTGCTCACCTAGACAGAAGAGGAAACTTAAAATCTAAATTATTTTTATTCTTTCAAATCTGGATCCTCTCCTTTAAAATAGAGTTCAGAATAACAGGAGAACTAAATGGTTTGTAAAAGACGCTGGTGGGTGAGCTTAGCCATGCTGGCATTTCAGTGCTTCCTGCATTTTCAAACCACCACAAAGCCCATAATTTATATTGTGGTATTTCACTTGTGCTGAGGAGAATGTGCTGACCCCCCTTATTTAGGGCTGAGGCCCAAAGGACCCTTCCTCATCATGACAAAACTACCTTATTGCCATAAAAAAAAGAATAAACAGAGACAGAAAAAGATCCAATCGTCCATCAAGCCTGCCCTTTGAGTGGTATGCTTGTTTTTTTTTTTTTTTCTTTTTAATTAATTATTTTTTTAATTATTAACTTTTAATTTTTTATATTATTACTGTATGGTTTGATGTACAGCCAACCAGACTGGATTTGGCATTTTTGTCCATGTATCCAGTCCTTCCCAAGGACCTGGGAGAGGCCAATATGTACATTTGATGGCATCAGAGTTATCGTCACAGGATTTAAGCTGTTCCAAGCAAGGGTGCCTTTTGCAATTGACTGACGGTGAATTTGTCAGTGCTGATCACTATTTTTAAAAAAATTTATTCTATTTTTGTTTGTTTATTTTTGTCAGATGATAGACACGTATTTATCCCAAGCATGCGTAAACCCAGGAATAGAAACGTGAAGGGGTATGGGCTGAGGCTGAGCCAACTGCCATCTAGTAATGCTCTCTTGCAGCCGTTTCAAAAACTGTATGTGGAAAATAGCCTCTGAACTCCGTTCCTTCTCTCAGTCGTAATCTGGGTGTGCCAAGGTGGACATTTTGAAAAGCACTGGCCACTTTCCCCTTCCTATTGCAGTTGGAGACTCTGGTGTTTTAAGCCAGTCAGTCTACTCTAAGCACTGGTGGAAGTTTACTACCTACAGCCTGCTTCAAAATACATACATACATACATACATACATATATATATATTATTTAGCTCCATTGGCTAGTTATACTGTTATTTAAAGGGGTCACCGAGAAAGCCAATGCTTATTAAAATGGCGAAAGAGAGAGAGGTAAACTCATAATGGGCTTTTTCAAGTGGAACGATCATCTTATCTAATATGTTTGAAAATGTAATCCATTACGACTAATTACCATGTTGGCTTTGAGAAAGACAATCCCGTTCCCTGGAGGTCTGGCAATGGCCAAACAGCTCTCGCTTCCCTCTCTTCATTGTTCTTCCCCTCTTCCCAATCCTCTTCCCACCCTTTTCTCTCTCCCAAGAAAAATGTCAGCCTTCGGACATTAGCGGAGAAGGACTCAGGGTCTCCCTATCGGGCTGAAGCAGGAGCTAAACAATATTAGCCAATCATTTTTGATAGATGAAGCATGAAAATTAGTTCCAGAGTTTAACTGATAACTGAAACCACAGAGTTACATTCCATTATGGCAGCCTTAATTGATGAGCTCATTAAGCCCATTATTAGAGAAATTGATTTCAAATAGGCAGTTAAAACTGGCTGGCAAAAAGGAGAGAGAGAGAGAGAGAGAGAGAAAGGAAGAAAGAAAGGGGGTAAAACCAGCAAAAAGATACGGCACAATGTGAAGAAAGTAACCAAAATACATAATGAAGCAAGTAATTTTATAGCATATTAGTTGCCGTGTGGATTTTAAACACTCGTTTTATGTACTAATATAGCTTTTGTAGATGGCATCTATTAGGAGAGCTCTGAGTGCCACCAATCTTTAATGCAGACCTGCTACTAATTAATTAATTAACCCCCAGCTGAAGCAATCAATTAGTCATGCAGAATCAGCAGCGAAAAGCCACTCCAAGTATTGTCTAGCCGGAGTCAAATTGGGAGTTTCTGCTTGAGGTTGGCTTATTTTTCTTTCCATTGTTCTTTAGGTTAATGGAAACAAATGGGAGTAAAGTCGTAGGAAGATTCTTCTGAAAATAACATTCACGACTGGGAGGAATTGCTAAAGCAGCATCAATGTAATATTTTTCCTTTTGTGGCATATTTCGTGGAACGTGGCTTCTGAAAGGACTGGATAAAAGGAAAAATTGCTTTTAACGTGGCATGCCTTGGGATAGGTCAACCCCATATGTGACCAGAAGAGGAAGCATTTGAAAGCATGTTGGCCCAGTTCTCTCCAGCATACTACTTGCCTTCAGATCTCTAAAGTTTTAGAGGACCATCCAGATATCAACTGATTGGTGTTTTCTCATTTCTTCTTTTGCATGTTGTGGAAATGGCATGAAGAACCAAAAAATATCAGAGGATGGACCAACCCTTTGTAGATGTGGAGAAGGAAGTGTGTCTGATGCAATGAAAAAAGAGGTCTCCAGCAAATGATAAGGGGGTGTAGGTAAGGGATTGTAGGAAGCAACCAAGGTAACTGTCAGATAAAAGAAATTTGAGTCTAAAGCAGAAATGCAATGTGAGAAAGCATCATGGATGTGACTCTTTGAAATTACCATGAAGATAAAGAAAGGGAGGAGAAAAACTTATTTAGACTTGCAAGATTCAGTTACTACAGCCATATAACAAAAATGGTATCAGCATCAATAATTTGGATTTTCTAGTCTGGTCAACCAAGGCTGACACAAAGGAATCTGAATTGTTGGGACTTCTCCTTCTTCTAAAGAAACATGAGTTCTACTATGGAGCCACAGGGGCCTCACCAGGCTTCTAGGACGGCTGTAGAAGCTACTTATCCACTCTGCCTCCAGCGGGATAAAGAAAGAGGACTTGATGGTTGATGTGGATGGTGTTAAGTGAATGTCTGTTATTGTAAAAATAAATGGTTCCCTCTTGACATAGACTTGTACTTTCTTCAGGGATAATTCTTCTGTGCTTCAGGACAGCATTAAACCTCAGTGCTGGGAGATCTGTTCTCTGCTGTTGTTCTCACACATCTATCTGAACCACAATGTATTTATTTGATTGAAATTTAGTATGCCAGGTGAACCTAGCCACCGGGGTTTATGGTTTAGCACATGTGAATCAGCAGTGGGACCCTACCTGTCAGCCTTCAAGATTCCTTTCCTTTCCTTCGTATCTTTCGGCTGCCATAGTAACGGGGGTGTGCGTGTGAAATATTTGGACTTTGTGGGTATGGGAAATGTGCTGGAGGTTTAGAGAATGAACTATACAACTTGGGGAAAAACGTTATTGTTTATGCTTACTTGCTTGCTTACTCTTTAGTCGCAACTCTTTATCAAACCAGGCCAAGATCAACGGCCAGATGTTTGCATCAGCACCTGAAGACGCCCCACATGACATTATACGCAACTTCAATTGGATGGACAGTTTGAACTATTGTGGGTGGGAACATTGCCATCACTTTGTATGTGTATTTTTCGTGCACAATTCCTCAGATTCAGAATTCTTTTGATGCTCCCGCTTGATTTCCAGTAAAAAATATATTTTCTCTATATAATGGAGTCTAAGTGTTTCTTCCTTGGATTTTGAATGGAGCACCACCTGACACTACCTGTGCAACTACCAATTTGGTGATTGCACGCACATGCACACACAACTAACACCCGTGTGCAGCTTTCCCCACACCAGCTGAGGGCTGCAACACCAATCAACTCAGGCGATAAAGAAGGCAAAAGCGCAGGAGCGAAGGGGAAGTCCAATCCTGCGCTTTTCTCTCCTTTCTCCTTTCAGCTGATTGTCGGAGGCCTTTTTTAAACTACCGGTTTGTCTGAACCGGTGCAAACCGGTAGCATACCACCTCTGATGCGAACGCAGCCAGGGTCTTTAGGGGACTTTAAAAACAATGAAACTGGGACAAAAGTCACTTTAAGCTTGCCGTACAACCCCGCCAAAAATGCTTGATATTAAACAAGGGAGCTCAACCGAAGAAAGAATATTCCGAAATGACACCATCTCATCTACCTCCTTCCACTCCTCGTCTTCTATTTAAATAACTCCAATTAAGGTGTTGTATTCTCTTGGGAAGTGAGATTTGTTGGCTTGAACCTGGTGGCATGGAGCGTTCCCTTGCCCAGCATGCATGAGGCGAGGGGGTTGTGTATCTCACAAGGCCGGCTTGGAAAGGGAGAGGATGGGGAAGGAACAGAGAGGCAGGAGGGAAGACTTCAGAATCAGGTGATAGGTGTCATCCACGGCCAGCCACATTGAATGTCCTTCTTCTTGCCTTCCTGCATGGAGAAATGGCTCTCCACACGCCTCGTGTCTGATTAGCGGCTGTGTCTTTCCCCCACTTTTTCATTTTGCTTGCAAACTGGAACCGCTCAAGACACAATGAGTAGCATTTCAGGAAGACGTTTCAAGGCATGGGGGACGTTAATTACAATCAATATTGGGTTAATTCTAGCAATGACAGCCGAGCAGTAAAGCTAAACAGTAAAGGTGTTGATTTTTCATTTAAACCAATGGCTTTGTGATTAGTTCTTCAACCTCCTGCCAAACTCCTGGGTATCTTTCTTTTTTTGCCCTTTCACAGTTCAGGGAGTTCGCCCGCTTTTAACGAGCCCTCGCTTGACTTTCTCAAATATTATTTTGATTCCGAAATGTTGAACAATTCTGAAATGTTCTGGTGTATTTCAGATGAAACAACGGTTGTCATTTTCTGCTTTTATTGCTTTAATAGGCAATGCGATTGAAAATGGCCTATTAAAGTTACTCATTTGGACAAGATTGTCTTATAACCATTTTTTTTTAAATAAATTTAGCGGTTCTGGAAACCCTGACCAAACCATTGCCATTTAAAATCTATTTAAATGCCTGTTTAGACAACATTTACACACTTCTGTAAATAAGGTTTGCTGCGGTGCTAAATGTGGAAGTGAAAATATGGAATTTGTTTTGAACAATGATTCTCAGTTTTAAAGTGTGCCTTCTTAAAAAAAAGAGAATGCTTTCACCACCCTACTCATTGGATTAATTAGATGTAAAACCATCCTTTTGAAATGAATATGTTACCTTTGCTACTCAACAATGAGGAGGAAAACGGATGAAAGGAGATGTCCATGGAACTTCTCCATGTCACGGTTGTCCCAAAGATGCATTTTTTTCAGGAGGCAACTGGACTTTGTTTTTCCTTGAAGACATTTCACTTCTCATCCAAGAAGCTTCTTCAGTTCTGACTGGATGATGTGGAAGAGAAGGATTGATACTCCTTGCAGACAGCTGGTCATTTGCAGAACTGTTTATTAGGGAAACAAAACCATTTCACAAACAAATGGCATAACATAGAGAACTAACCCACCAGGATAAGATTCAGCAGTCCATCTGCATTCAGAAGGCAAAGGCCACTCTTTAGAAGACAGCAAAGTCCACATTTTGGACAGGGAGGACCTCTGGCTTGAAAGAGGGGTCGAAGAGGACACCTGTGTCAAAATTAAACAGCCCTCCCTCAACCGAGGGGGAGGGGTAGGACACCATCTATCTCCAGTCTACAACACGGTCCTTTCAGCAGTTCCAAAAAGACTCCACACCCATTTGCACCACTAAGGTGACCCAGATAACAAAGGTAAACCTCCAGGTGGCCTCAACGACTCTTTAAAATAATGCAAATGACCAGCTCTCTGCAAGGAATATCAATCCTTCCCTTCCCCACCATCCAGTCAGAGCTAAAGAAACTCCTTGGATGAGAAATGAAACATCTTCAAAGAAAAACCAGAAAGTCCAGCTGCCTCTCGAAAAAGCACATTGGGGACAATGAAAGGGACTGTGTGTGTTTTCACCTATTTTCAATTAACTCTATCCTTATAAATCTATAAACTGAAATAATTTTGAAGCAGTTCCATGGAACATCTTGTTGTGAATGAATAATACCAATAAAGTTATCTTGAGCTTGAAGTCAAGTGCAGGGTTCTGGCCCTGCACTTCTGATTGGCTGTTAATGGCAGGATCGGATTGGTCCGTTTAGGAGCATCTGATTGGCCATTAACAGGCCATTCTCATTGGTTAACGGAGCTAGTGCTCCAGTATTGCTATTGGTTGAATAGTTAATAAGTTGCCTATATAAGGAAGGCTATAGCAGCCCTCCATTTTGAGCTGTCACAATATGTAAATAAAGAGTTTGAAGTTCACTGTTTCTACCGGCTCGTCTCCATCATTTGCACCCATGCTCCAGACTTAACACTGGCGACGAAGGTGGAATTGGATGACATCAGAGCCAACTAAGACAACTAAGCATGTGGCTGAAGTGCACAATGGTGGAACCATGTCCGGCGGCGTAGTACCACCCGCTCCATTCGATCCAGCTCAAGAGGACTGGGAGTCCAACATGGACTGTTTCCAAATGTTTTTGGAAACGAATAATCTGAAGGATGCCACAACTGGGAAGAAACGGGCAGTATTCCTAACGCACTGCGGCCCGGCGGTATTCAAAATGGCGAAGGCATTAGCAAAACTGGCTGAAGTGAAGGCCATGGACTGGGACGTCCTTGAACCGCTACTAAGGGCCCACTATGCACCGACCGTTCCAACACTCGTAAGACGACACGAGTTCTATCAAAGAAACCAGTGGAAAGGAGAAAGCGTTGCCGATTTCGTTGCAGACCTCCGAAACTTGGGAGGCCTTTGCGATTTCACCGACTTAGAGGAGGCCTTGAGAGACCAAGTAGTCCTCGGGTTAGACGCTCTCAACGTGCAGAGCAAAATAATGGCAAAGGGCGACATCACCCTTAAAGACGCCATAGCTGAAGCTACGGCAGCAGAGGCGATCAAGAAATTGGCTGCTCAACTCAAGCCGAAATCGTGCTCCAGCACACCAACCGGCCAGCGAAGTTTCACCTAAGTCAGAAGGGCAGCTGCAGACGGCCCACCATGAGGACCTCTCTTCATCGTCAGACAGTGACGAAGAAGAGGTCCATCGCCTGCGGTCCAATCAGGACCGTTACCCGAAGTCCCAGCAACCGTGCGCTGGCTGCGGGGCCAACCATTACTGCTCCGATTGCAAATTCCGCGACACGCTCTGCCACGAGTGCGGAAAACGAGGCCACATCGGACGGGTCTGCAGAGGTCTCCTCGGACCCAGCCAGACCGCGAAGGGTACCAATCTCCGCCAATCGACAGGGAATCGCCCTGTAAGGCGAGAACCAGCAAGCCACTCCTACAGAAACCAACCCATGAATCACCTAGCAAGACGGGAAGAGGCCCACCAAACACTCACTATCGGCCATGCCTCTTCACTAGACGCTAAGAAAATTTGGGTCAATGTGGACATTGAAAATCAGCCTTGCCAAATGGAAGTTGACTCGGGATCGTCTCTTTCAATGGTCTCATGGAAGACCCTCAAGCAACTCATTCCCACTATCTGGCGCCAAGACCTTCAATTCCAATGGCTCATGTTAAAGGACTACCAGGGGAACCGGATTCCAGTCGTAGGATCCAGTCGAGTCCGGGTTGCATTCAAGAACCGCACGGTGTATTTACCCCTGATGGTGATCGACAAGGACCGGCCTAGCCTGTTAGGCCTGCAATGGTTTGCACCACTCGGCATTGAAGGGGCAGGCATTAACCGAATCGGTGGCAGTGACTGGGAGGAAGACCTCACCCACGTATTCAGGGACATCTTCGAGGAAAAGCTAGGTGAGTACAAGGGGACCCCGATATCCTTTAGCCTTAATCCAAAGATAGCTCCCATCCGCCTTAAGCCTCGTCGAGTTCCGTTCACTCTAAAGCCGAAAATCGATGAACAGCTTGATAAGTTGATAGCCCAGGGAGTTTTAAAGCCAACCGACCACTCCCCATGGGAAACGCCAATTGTGACACCAATTAAGCCGGACGGCTCCATTAGAATTTGTAGGGACTACCTAGCTGCCCTAAACCACGCCCTGCAACAAAATCCATATCTGGTGCCGGTGGTGCAACATCTCTTCCATTCCCTGGGGGGCGGAAAAGTCTTCGCTAAACTAGACTTAGCTCAGGCTTATCAGCAACTGCCGGTTGATGAAAAAACGGCAAAGGCACAGACTATCATAACACACCGAGGTGCCTTTAAGTGTACGCGACTTCAATTTGGAGTCAGTGTAGCCTCAGGGATCTTTCAGAGCCTAATGGAGAGACTATTGCAGGGGATCAAAGGCGTTGTCCCCTATTTTGACGATGTGCTCATTGCTGCCCCCACTCCAAAAATCTTACGGGATCGTTTAAGACTGGTTTTACGGAAATTCCAGGAAGCAGGCCTGAAAGTTAAAAAAAATAAGTGCAAACTGTGTACAGATCGTGTTGAATTCTTAGGGTACTTAATTGACAGTCAGGGTATTCACCCTACTGATAGCAAATTGAGAGCAATAAAAAATGCTCCCAGACCCCGGAACAAGACCGACCTCCAGGCATTCTTAGGCCTCATCAATTTCCATAATGTATTCTTTCCGCACAAGGCAACTGTCGCTGAACCTTTACATCGCCTACTAGATAAAAAAGCAATTTGGGTATGGGGTCACAAAGAAGAGCCGGCGTTCCGTAATGTAAAAAAAACTACTGACTTCTGATGCCGTACTAATGCAGTACAATGAGACTTTGCCGTTAAACATTACATGTGATGCATCGCCTTTTGGAGTGGGCGCCATTTTGAGCCATGTATTACTTAACGGTAGCAAAGCCCCTGTTGCTTACTTTTCAAAAACGCTCTCGAAAACCGAGTGAAATTACAGCCAGATCGATAAAGAAGCCCTGGCAATTGTATCAGCTGTTAAAAGATTCCATGAGTACGTGTACAGCCGGGTTTTTATCATTGTAACTGACCACAAACCATTGCTAGGGATCATCGCTGGGGACAAGCCAACTCCCTACATACTTTCTCCCAGGATGACCTGCTGGTCAGAATTCTTGGCTGCCTACAATTATCAGCTATAATATCGTCCCGGTAAAGCCATTCCCCACGCCGATGCGCTGAGCCGTGCACTGCTTCCTGAAACTATCAACGATCCTGCACCAACGATGACAGCGTTGCAGATTGAGATACTCCATACGCCGCCATTAACTGCCCATGACATCGCGAGAGAAACAAAACGCGACCCCATCTTAGCACGAGTCCTCACATGGGTGGAACGCGGACGACTTTGCACCATTCAAAAGTCATCAAACAGAGTTGTTCTCACAGAAGGGCTATGTCATCTGGGGCGATAGAGTCGTTATCCCAGAACGACTCCAACAGGCACTGCTAAGAACCTTGCACGATGGCCACCCTGGCATCGTGCGCATGAAGGGCCTCGCACGAAGCTACGCGTGGTGGCCAGGCATCGACAGACAAATCGAATCGTGGGTTAAAATGTGCCAGAGATGCCAAGAAGTTAGCAACGCTCCACCAAAGGCAACCCCAACCGAATGGGAGATGCCGCGGGGACCCTGGTCCTGCATCCATCTGGACTTTGTTGGGCCAACCAAAGGCCACACGTTTTTGCTAACCATCGATGCCTACTCGAATTGGCTCGAGATTCACCGAATGAGCAACACGACCACCGAAGCGGTCATCAAAAGACTGGAAAGACTGTTTGCAACCCACGGATTACCAGACGTTCTGGTATCTGACAATGGGCCCCAATTTACCGTGCTGTCTTTTGAACAGTACCTGGCTGACTGCGGTATCCGACATGCGCTCACTTTGCCTGTGCACCCTGCGGCCAACGGTAGGGCTGAGCGCATGGTACAATTCGTCAAAAGGACTCTACAAAAGATAGACTACGACAACATCGATGAGAAAATCAACCAAATCCTTTTCCTACGTCACACCTCACAGCGCCACCAACAAAACTCCCGCCGAGCTGCTAATGGGACGAAAACTCCGCTCCCACCTCGATCAGTTACACCCAGCCTACGAACCGGAAAAGCCACTCGGATCCTGCGGCCGATGCCGTACCTTCCAGGTAGGTGATTTAGTATTCGCTAAAAACTTATCGGGCGATCCGCTGTGGGTAGAAGCGACTGTAATCTGCGTAACTGGCCCAAGATCATACCTCGTTCAGTGCCCTGATGATAAACTTTGGAAGCGCCACATAGATCAACTACGATCGCGGCTACTGTCACGCAATTCCGAACTGCCTTATGGCCAAACTCTGAGGGGGGGGGAGATACAGAGGAAAACGAATTTCAATTAGAGGAAAATCTTTTTGAAGAGACTGATAACGGAACTGAAACGCAGGAACAGGAACCGGGGACCGGAGTGAGTTCACCTCAGGGAGTGGCCAGTGATATTGGTGACGATGAGAACGCGAACTCGGAACCAGAGGCACCCCTACCATTGAACAACGATCTACCTCAGCAGAAGTGCAGCCAACTGCCAGGCACTTTGCGAAAATCGAAAAGACTAATAAAACAACCGTCCTACCTTAAGGACTATGTAACCGCGCCCCGTGGGCAGAAGCCGGGGGAAAGGGGTGTTGTGAATGAATAATACCAATAAAGTTATCTTGAGCTTGAAGTCAAGTGCAAGGGCTCTGGCCCTGCACTTCTGATTGGCTGTTAATGGCAGGATCGGATTGGTCTGTTCAGGAGCATCTGATTGGCCATTAACAGGCCATTCTCATTGGTTAACGGAGCTAGCGCTCCAGTATTGCTATTGGTTGAACAGTTAATAAGTTGCCTATATAAGGAAGGCTATAGCAGCCATCCATTTTGAGCTGTCACACCATGTAAATAAAGAGTTTGAAGTTCACTGTTTCTACCGGCTCGTCTCCATCATTTGCACCCATGCTCCAGACCTAACACATCTCTTGATATTGACCTTTATCTCTTTCACACCGTCTTCATGGGCATACATTCAAAGGTGCAGATTCGTACAACTTTTGCTTGGTTTTTTTTCCCTTTAATTACCAAAGATTATTACAGATTATATCATAATCTATAATTATTATTTAATTACGTTAAATAATTAATTAGAAATGTAAAAAGGGGCCTTGCCTACAATGTCAGATTTGGTTACATTCAATTTACATTCGACGTATACATGTTCAATCAATCCCTTAACTTTTTTTTTCATTTTAAAGATAAGCCTCCAAAATGGAACTCAAAGTGTCGCATTTTAAATCATGCCTAGTTGGAAGGGGGGAAATGGTTTCAGGGCAAAAATTAAAACATCTACTTGTAAAAGATGTGCTTGTTCGTTTAAAAACAAGCTGTCATGTATCATTTGAGCCAGGTTTTAAAGATAATGTTTACCCTGTGTTGCATAATGCAAGGAACACTATCCACAAATGCTGCCTTTTCTGATATAAGAATAACATGTACCTGGTTAATCTTGGTCACCATTTATTTTTCCTACCCACAGCTGATGCTTGAAACCATTTCTATGCCTTTCCTCCTTTGCACACCCCCTGCACACAGTGTGACATAGATTGGGATCCAACATCTTGTGCCCTTTTTACTTACAAGTGAAAAGAAAAGAATGGTAGAAATTTTGCTTCAGTCCCTGTAGCACTGAAGCATGTGTCCAGGGAAATCAGCACCTCTATTTTTGTTAGGAGATAGATCAATCTCACAAGAGATAAACTGAATCAAATTTCATTTAAAAAAAAAAGAGAGAGAAAGAAAATATAAAGGCTGCTTTTTATGATTTGCTAGTTACTTGCAAAAAGAAGCAGTGCTGGAGGAAGTCAAAACATAGGGCTGCTCAAATCACAGGCAACATCTTAGAAGATTTTCCAGTAGGAAAAATATCTGGGGAAAGTCAAGTCTCAGCTGGGATTCAGAGATCATGTTTGATGTGACAACTTAGAAGCAATTGTCTTGTAAGGGTTTGCATAAAACACACGAGGACTCAAACCAATTTGTAACCTGAAAAATCTTGGTTCCTGCAAATTAATTAATTAATGTTCCCAACATATGTATTTAATCTCCAAGCTTGTTTAGAGGATGGGAAAACATTAGATCTCTTTTATTATTATTATACCCTATCTGGCAACCTTGGCAAACAAAAATAAGCTTTGACTAGATTCCCACTCATAGAACAATAGAGTTGGAAGGGAGCCCCCATCACCTCTGGAATTAAACCATTCCACTAGTTCACTTTTCTGATGTCCAGGAATTTCTCCTTAGCTCAAGGTTGCTTCTCTCCTTGGTTTGTTCCCACCCGTTGCTTTTTGTGTTGCCTTTTGCAGCTTTGGGAAATAGTTTGCCCACCTCGTCTTTGAAGGAGCCCCTCAAATATTGGGGCTCCTTCAATATCAAAAATGTCTTGTTTGTCTTCCTTTTGGCAGAGAGATGCCCCTGGTTTCATAAAGAACAAAAGCTTTTCAGTCTGCAGTTGAAGAATTTGTGTAACCCTTTTCCTACGAGCATCTCTTTTCAAGAACATTGTTGCTTAAGGTGGGACGATATTCGTGGCCTCACCTGGTTTTGAGATTTCTGGTAGTACCAGTTTTGGAAAACCCCTAGAGCTACCAATCCATCAATTCCTTGCAGAGATCCCCCTTTTTTTGATCAGAGCATCCAAAATGCCAGATTGGACAGAAAAAAGCAATCCTTCCCGCTCAACCAAATAGAGGCAATCTTTCTACACCACCCCTCTCTTTCACTCGGATCAGCCATGCAATATCTTTACGGCCTCTGCAGATTATCGTGTTTCTGTTTTCACTGGCCTCTTTGTTGGAGGAAGAAAGGCTCCGGGCATCCTGAAGAGCAGAAACAGCATTTCAGAAAAGGGATGTCACCTTATTTTTATTTCAGAGATTCAGTGGAAATCCTGAGAGGTCAAGTTCACAAATCTGCTTGGCATAAGCACCGGTGTTGCCCATTGCTAAATGGCCTTTTCTGCTCCGTTATTTCTTGTTACACATTCATTACTTCTTTCTTCCTGGTGAGCCGAAAGCTCTCTAGACCTGACATATGAGACATCTTGAGGACAAAGGAAAGAAGTTTCTGACATAAATGCCTCAGATGCTGGCACCATAAATTGAAACAACACTTCCCTGGGCTGCCCATAATAAGTTAAGACATTGGACTGTTCATTGGTTCTGTGGCTTGTTTATGATGCTAGAGTGGACTTGAATCACTTCTCAATTGGTTGCTTCAACAGATTGAGTTTTCATTAAAATGAGGTGTGGATTGTTTAGCTCACTGCTTCTCCACCCTTCCCATCCCCAAAGGACACAGACTACAATATTATGGCTTTTAAGACCTTGGCCCACCTTTAGCTTGGAGAAGAAGGGACCCCCTGTGAAGTTTCTGATACATGGAGCACCAGGGCAAGAATGGAGAAAGAAAGCGTTGCTTTTCCTGCCACCTGGATGATTTATGGAATTTGTTGCTGCAACATGGATTGGTGGTCACTAGCCGAGGTGGTTTTGAGGTGTTTTTCTCAAAGGCAACTAGACTTTATTTTTCCTTGAAGATGTTTCATTTCTCATCTAAGAAGCTTCTTCAGTTCTGACAGAACAGTGGAGGATGGAACGATTTATATTTCTTGCAGTCATCCAGTCAGTAGTGCTCTTTCTCAGAGTTATTGACCTCCACTTGGAGGTCAATCTGTACCTTCAGCCAGTGGTTGGCTGATGCTGGTTTGGACTGGTTCTAGAGAACCAGTAGTTCTGGCCATCAAATTGCTGTATTTTGATTGCTGTGCGCAGACTCACACAATCAGTTGTTAAACCAGTTACAGCCCACCATTGCCTCAGGGTCACCCTTTAAGGTGTTCTGACCCACGCCCTTTTCCAACAAATCAAACACAATCCAAAAGGAACAGAAACCTTGCAATGCTTTTACAAAATAATTAGCTGTGATAAGCACAAGCCTTGCCAAACTGTGCAAGACTTGCCAAAAGATAACAGACAAGAAATAATTTCCAACACAAGAATCTTCAAATGCAAACTCAGGATGCTGGAACGTCCAAGAGGCTGAGTTTCAAAATGTCTTTGCTTCCTGCAAAGTACGTTCCTTTCACAGCTGGCTTTTATCTTCTTGAAGGAGAGGCCTTTACCATGCAGCCTTACTCCCAAGTCGCCTGTGCTGTTGCAGCTGCTCTTTCCTCTGAGCAATCTTTCGTAAACGCGCACTTGGCACAGGCTTCTCGGGAACCTCCTCATCGCTGCTGCCAGCCCCCACAATCTCTGAAGGCAGCAGTCCACTCCCTGATGGTCCTGGCCCCTCATCTGAGTCCTCGCTCTCCTCAGCCGTCCACACCTGCTGCTGGCTAACCACAACATCAGGTGACCCTCAAGGCACAGATAAATCTCCAGGTGGCCTCTGCAATCCTCAGAAAGAGCACTAAGGACCACAAGGAATATAAATCCTTGCATCTCCCATCATTCAGTTAGAACTGAAGAAGCTTCTTAGATAAGAAGTGAAACAACTTCAAGGAGAAGCAAAGTCCAGTTTACTTTTGAAAAAGCATCTTGGGAACAGCCATGACCTGGATGACAGAGAATCTCCATAGACAGATACCTCTGTTAATATCAGTCTCGGCAAGCTAAGTAGAATCTCCAGCCTGAGAAACAATAAGATGAATATTTGCTAAGATTCTCTCTCTCTCTTTTTAAAGTGTGCCTTCAAGTCCAAAGTAGGGCAGCTCCACCCTCTCATCCCCACCTTAGCTTCATTTTTACCCATCCACTTTGGAGTGAGCAGGATCTTAATTGGGGCTTATTTTGGGGGGTAGGGCTTATATTGGGTGCACTTGTAAAAATCAAGCTAGGACTTACTTTCAGGGTAGGTTGTATTTTCGGGGAAACAGGGTATATTTAATTCTTGCCTTCCAATTTTAAAATGGCAAGCGGTGGCAAGTCACAGACATTTTAGAGGGGTAGAAAAATGGGTAACAGGAAATGCTACTACCACCAGACCAATCTTTGCATTTCCCAAAATTAAACTCGTTCCAAAAAGCCACCCGAGAAATTGGAAAGACATTCTCCACAGCACACTAAGAAGAAGATGAAAAACAGAAACTCTCAAGCAGGTTTTTAAATACAAGATTAATTGACACTGAGCAGCAAAGGGGCAACAGGAAATACTTTCTAAAATGAAAATGTATTATTATAAGCTTTATACTGTAAATTTTTAAACACTTCAAACACCAAAGTCAGGACATAAGCATACTTCAGGCTATGCTTCAGGCTATGTTACGGAGGGAGTTCCATGTTTCTTTACGTTTCGGCCATCTCCAAGACTTTAATCCTTTTTACCCCAGAAAGAAGAAATGCACCCATAAATCATTTCTTCATTGAACCTTTTTTATCAAGGTAAAATAAAACCCTGCCCAGGTTGATGGCTGATACTTAGTCAGTCGCATGATTAAGGTTCCCCATCCCTTGTGTGGCTTAAAGAGAGATTTTTCCACCATTTGCACTCTTTTTTAATCCATAGGAAGTCAATTTTCCAGTCATATATTAGTTTATTTTATATTTCCAAATTGATTCTTCTATATATTGATTTCCCGTTGTGTGCATTGTGTCGTGATCTGGGATTATGTGTTTAGCAGAAGTGGATATTCCTGCCACATAACAGTTGGTGCAGCTCCATATGGCGCTTATCTTGAAAAGGGAGAGTCCAATTTTATTGAAACAGCTGAAATCCCACTTAATTGAATTTTTTCCCCCTCCCCGAAACATACAAGCTTAGATACTTTTGGTCTTCAATTCAGCTTTAGCCATATGGTGTTTAAATTTCCAAACCTATAAAGACCTTTGTGAAAAATCTACAAATATTGTATTTTTGATACGGTGAATTACCGTGGAAGGCTGGAGGTAAGAAGCAGTGAAATATCAATACTTTGTAGAACATCTTTTGATCATGCCGTCTTTTCATGGCCTGTTTAACACATTCCTATGGAAAAAGATCCCATTTGGACCTACATTGTTCAATGTTAGAGCCCTGAAATGCTGCAGAATAGCATTAAGGGTATTCACTGGAACTTGCCAGCTTCAGGCAGAGAAATACACATTTTTTCAGATGCCCACAGGGCTGCAGAGAGCTGGGGATGGGAGCTGCTGAAACACTGAAATGGGAAGCTTTTGAATTTGTTGGGACTGTGTAGGTCAGAAGCAATCTCTGGCTTTTTCAGACAGTGTCTCCAAGTGATTGTTGAGAGTGGGGGGGGAGGGAGAGGAAGGGAGAGAGAGAGAGAGAAAGAGAGGGGGAGATGGGGGAGAAAGAGAGAGAAAGGGAGAGAGAGAAGAGGAGATAGAGGAAGAGAGGAGGGAGAAGGAGAAAGAAAGAGAAAGAGAGAGGGGGAGAGAGAGAAAGGGGAAGAAAAAGAGAGAGAGAGAAGAGGAAAGAGAGGAAAAGGAAGGGGAAAAGGGGGAAGGGGAGAGGGAGAGAGAAAGAGAGAGAGAGAGGAGAGAAAAAGAGAGAGGAATGGAGAAAGAAGAAGAGAAAGAGAGGGGGGAGGGAGAGAGAGAAAGAGAGAGAAAAAGAGAGGGAAGGAGAGAAGGGGAGAGAGAGGGGGGGAGAGGGAGGGAGGGAGGGAGGGAGAAAGAGAGAAGAAAAGTTTCACTTGATCTTGGCTAATGCTTTTCATGACCTTCCTCAGGTTTAAGCAGGGATTGCAACTTTGGACTAAATATGTAGCAGCCAACAGAGTAGATGAGAAGGTAGCTACTGCCCACACCACGGGAAGGCCGAAGACCCCCTTGTATAAATGGGCCTCTGGCTTGAGAGAGATTCCCCGCTGGCTACAAGTTAAGGATGACTTTTGCAAACGTTTCTGTCCAAGTTATGCAATCCTTCATCCAAGGAGAGCAATTTCTTTCCCTCCTACTACTCAACTTATGGCCTTCCATTCAGTTGTAGTTTTACCACACAGCAAACAAATCTATTGAACAGAAGGCTAATTTAGTGACTCTTAAGAATCAAATGGATATATCTGGGGAAAGAGTCGGTAATACTGATCTTTCAGTGAACAAAATAAATTTAAAACACATAGCCTGTAGTTGTTCCGTTTTCTTGTCTCCTTAGGAAACCACGCCATCCTAGGTGTTCCACTTCCTTTCCCTGACTTCCTATTTTATATCATCCCTTAGACATCTACCTGTATAAGAAGCTGGGGGGGGGGGGTTATTAAGAACAAATCACTATTATGTCCAGTTCTATGCCCTCCCTTTGAGGAAGGACATTGATGAATTGGAGGTTATACAGAGGGGAACCTCAAAGAGATCTGGAAAGGTTGCAGGTGTGTGTAACCGGTGGTGGGATTCAAATAATTTAACAACCGGTTATTAACAACCAGGATTTTTGCCAACAACCAGTTCACCAAACTGCACAGAAAGTTAATGACCGGTTCTTTCAAACCAGTGCGAACTGGCTGAATCCCACCATTGGGTGTAACCTGGAGAAAATAAGACTGTGGAGAGACATGATAGATATCTTCAAATTTCTCAACATCTATCATGTAGAGCAAGGGGTCTCCAACCATGGCAATTTTAAGTCTTGTGGACTTCAACTCCCAGAACTCCTCAGCCGAGCCATGACTGGCTGAGGAATTCTGGGAATTGAAGTCCACGAGGCTTAAAGTGGGCAAGGTTGGAGACTCCTGCTATAGAGAATGGGCAGGATTGTTCACCGTTGCTCCCAAAGGCTGGGCATAAAACAATGGGCTTAAACACTTAATGATTTGTACCCTTTGGCTATCATTGTGTTGTACCTTGTGATTCTTTTCTTTTTATGTAAACTGAGAGCATATGCACCAAGACAAATTCCTTGGGTGTCTAGTCATACTTAGTGTCATGCCCCTGGTGGAGACTGACTCTGAATCAGAGGAGGACCCAGGCCCATCCCCTATCCATCCTAGGGCATGCAGGGAAGAGAGGATCGGGAAAAACATGGTCTCCTCGGGAGAAGAGGGCCACGATCCTCTTCATGGGTTGCAGGTGTGAGATCTGCATAAGAGTTTGGACTTGCCTGCTAACAAACGCTGGTGACAAATTAGTGTTTTATTCCTAGGTGAGGTTTATCTTGGTTGGCGTTCTTTCAACAGACTGTACCTGGTTATCTTCCTGAAGTTTGTAATTATTTATCCTGGTCTGGAACTTTATTCAGTGCAGCTTGGCTTTGGTTTTTGCTTCATTGTCTGCTCTTTGAATTTGTATTTCTTTCATTTAGAATGTTATTTTGAAAATAGTTTAATCTTCACCTGTGAACAATTAAACAGTAAAGCCAAGCTGAAGGCATTAAAGGACCTTTATTTATGTTTTGGTTTTTGTTATATTTTTGATACTCTCTGGGTTGTCCCACTTGGCCAATAAAGAATTCATTCATTCAAGTACCAAGGAAGGCAATTTCAGCTGGACATAAAAGAAAGAAAAAAACCCCAAACTCAGGAGATGGTGGACTTCCCTTGGCTGAAATAGAGGCAGGTTGACCGTCTGCCAGAATTTGGCCTGAGGTCACGTTGGCTGTTCTCCTAGGCGTCGTCGATGATTCTGTAAAAATATCCTTCTCAGAACTGAAGCCCATGATAACTGAAATGGATAATAGGCTTCCAATCAAAACCTCTCCACCATGATGGCTGGTGTGGTGGAGATACGTCTGTCAATCAAGGTTTGGCACCTGCTGAAGATGATGTGAGATCACACCTGACATTTCTTTTAGATGGAAACCATCTGGTCCCTGTGATATGAATTCCGTCAGAGCAGCCTGGGGTTCTCCCATCATTTCCTTGACTCTCCTGTCCCCCAGGTCCTCCCCTTTTTTCCTGTTGCCCAGAGACAGACCCCAAGTAAGGAGCAAGCAGCAGCCCCCTGTTCTCCATCTGGCCCTCATCTCCATCCAGATTGTTTCCTTGGTCGGCTTTTCAGTCTACACCAGAACTCCCGTTTAAGTTGCAGGACAGTCAGTGCCTGAAGGAGAGGGAAATGTGTGCAATTTTGCCAGCCTAAGTAGTAACTGCAGCAGTAGTATATAGTATACTGCTATACTACTATATTTAATAGTACTATATATCTATATTGCATATAAAACAGGACAATATAAAGCCTTCCCTCCCTCCCTCCCTCCCTCCCTCCTTTCCTTCCTTCCTTCCTTCCTTCCTTCCTTCCTTCCTTCCTTCCTTCCTTCCTTCCTTCCTTCCTTCCTTCCTTCCTTCCTTCCTTCCTTCCTTCCTTCCTTCTTCTCTCCTTTCTTCCTGCCTCCTGCCTTCTGTTCTGTATCTTCTTTTGAATTCTTGAGATCCCCGCGCTTTGATTGGCCAAAGCGCGGGGCGATCGGATTGGCTAGGCGAGCCGCGCCGATTGGCTCGCTGAGAATCTCCCGCAATTGGTAGATTCGAATCGCGGGAGATTCAAAGTGGTGCCATTGGCCGCAGCCGCCGTGGCTTGGAAATAAAAAGCCGCAAAGTTTTTCTAAGAGCCAGTTCGGTTCCTGACTACAATAAAGAGTCACCGACTCCTGGCTTCCTTCCACACGGACTTAACACTGGCGACGAGGGTGGGATCCTTATCCTGAACCGAAGCACGTGTCCGACGGAAGCCAGCCAACCGACGAGATGGCCAGCATCGCGCCACCAACCCCCTTCAACCCCGCCAGCGAGGACTGGGAATCTTACACGGACAGATTCCACATGTTCCTCGAATGCAACGATCTGAAGGATGCCACGGGACCGAAGAAACGAGCCATCTTCCTAACGCACTGCGGGTCCACAGTGTTTAAGATGGCAAAAGCGCTAGCCAAGCCCGCCGACATTACCGCGATGGATTGGGATGACCTTGAGCCATTACTCCGGAGACACTACGCTCCAGCCGTACCCATCCTCATCCGACGACACGAATTTTATCGGCGGGACCAGCGGCCGGACGAGAGTTTCAGTGATTTCGTTGCAGAGCTGCAGCGCCTTGGAGGAC
Organism: Hydrophis major; assembly: GCA_033807585.1. Taxonomy (NCBI): domain Eukaryota; kingdom Metazoa; phylum Chordata; class Lepidosauria; order Squamata; family Elapidae; genus Hydrophis; species Hydrophis major. Next base: position 3,371,726 of record CM066332.1, read on the forward strand.
TATGCGAGTTCTCCAAGATGAATGAGGCCCTGCGGGACCAAATCGTGCTCGGCCTTTGGGATCCCGTTCTCCAAAGTCGGTTGATGGCTAAGGGCAACATCGCTCTCGCTGATGCCATCTCCGAAGCCGCGGCAGCCGAAGCAACCCAACAATCAGCATGCGGAGACCGAACGCCGGGGACCGCACCTCAAACAACAACCCTGCAAGGTCAACCGAAGCCCAACCTGAAACTACCACCCACCAGGGCGAACTCCACTCCACCTCGGGCATGTCAGACGAGGAGGAAGACATCCACCGTCTCCAGGCAGGCCGCGACCAGCACAGCCGGCGAAGTCGTAAGTCGAGGACCGCGTGTGCCGGTTGCGGAGGCGACCACCCCAGATCCAAATGCCGGTTCTTCGACTCCGTTTGCAGGCACTACGATAAAAAAGGCTACATAGCCCGCGTCTGCCACCTCAAGAAAACCCACAGCCTCAGACAATGGGACCCGAGCGAGCGGAAACGAGAGAGCCCACCCCCCCAGGACCAGAGACCACCCAGCAGACAACCGTTGGGAACGGAACGGACGAGCCCAATGAGGGGGCGAGAGCCAGCGGAGAGAAGAGACACATCAAACGGTCACCATCGGCCGCGCAACTACCACAGACGCCAGAAAGGTCTATGTGGAGGTAGGCATCGAAGGCGAACCCTGTAAGATGGAGGTGGACTCCAGGTCCTACCTCTCAATGGTAGCATGGCAAGAAATTAAACGCTTGGTGCCTACCATCCAGAGGAGGGAACTAGAAAACCAGAGACTAATCCTCAAAGACTACCAGGGAAACCGCATCCCTGTAGTCAGAACAGGAAAATTCACAGTGACATACAAGGGGCACACTGAAAGACTTCCCCTGACCATCGTTGATCGAGACCGACCTAGCCTGCTGGGACTTCAATGGTTCGCACCACTAGGCAGCGCAGTCACGGGCATCGACCACATCGCTGAAGCCGACTGGGAGCAGCAACTGGCCCGGGACTTCCAAGAAGTGTTCGACGGCACCCTAGGCAAGTACCGAGGGCCCCCTATATCCTTCAGCCTAGACCCAAACCTTCCCCTGAAACGCCTAAAACCAAGGCGGGTACCTTTCGCACTCAAACCGAAAATCAACGAGCAAATTGACAAGCTCGTCAAGCAAGGGGTCTTACAACCCATAGACCATGCCCGGTGGGAGACCCCCATAGTCACCCCAATCAAGCCTGATGGGTCAGTGAGAATCTGCAGGGACTATAAGGCCACCCTAAATGGCGCCTTGCAGCAAAGCGCTTACCCCGTCCCCGTAGTGCAGCATCTCCTACACTCACTGGGAGGGGGCAAAGTTTTTGCGAAACTCGACCTGGCCCAAGCATACCAGCAACTGCCGGTTGACGAGGAAACTGCAGAGGCACAAACCATAGTCACCCACCGGGGAGCCTTTAGATGCAACCGCCTCCAATTTGGAGTCAGCATGGCACCTGGAATTTTCCAGAGCCTCATGGAAAGACTCTTACAGGGCATCAAGGGGGTGGTACCCTACTTCGACGATGTACAAGTATCGGCAACCAACCAGGCCGAACTAGAGAGTTGCCTAAGGGAGGTGCTAACGAGATTCAAAGAAACCGGGCTTAAAGTGAAGAGGGAAAAATGCCAGTTGTACACAGAGCGGGTTAAATTCCCAGGATACCTCCTAGACCGACACGGCATTCACCCCACTGACAAAAAAATGAAAGCCATCAAGGAAGCCCCCACACCCAGGTCAAAAACAGAACTGCAGGCATTTCTGGGGCTACTTAACTTTTATTACGTCTTCCTGCCCCAAAAGGTGACCGCAGCGGAGCCTTTGCATAGGCTTTTGGACAAGGCGGCTACCTGGACTTGGGGGAAACGCGAGGAAGCCGCCTTCAGGAAAACCAAGGACCTACTCACTTTGGATGCCGTCCTCATCCAGTACAACGAGACCCTACCACTAGCCATCACATGCGACGCATCACCCTTCAGCGTCGGTGCTGTCCTCAGCCACACTCTCCCTGACAGAAAGGAAGCACCCATCGCATTCTTTTCAAGGACCCTCACCAAACCGGAGCGGAACTACAGCCAGCTGGACAAAGAGGCTTTGGCTATCATCGCTGCAGTCAAAAGGTTTCACGAGTATCTCTACGGCCGGACATTTACCATCATCACCGACCACAAACCGCTGCTGGGAATACTCGCAGGGTACAGGGCCACCCCGAACATTCTGTCTCCCCGAATGACAAGGTGATCCGAATTCCTGGCTGCCTACAACTACGGGCTCACACACCGACCCGGTAAGACTATATCCCATGCGGATGCCTTAAGCCGCTCACCGATACCCGAACCAGACACTGACCCAGCACCCACGACGACCACCCTCAGCATAGAGACTCTACCCAACCTACCCATAACTGCATCAGACATTGCCTGAGAAACTAATAAAGACAAACGTCTGGCGCGGGTTTTGCATTGGGTAGAGAAAGGGTGGCCGGAAAAGGACAACAACGAGACCTTCAGGACATTCCGGAACCGGCAAACGGAACTCTCGTTACTAAAAGGGTGTATACTATGGGGGGATAGGGTGGTCATCCCAGAAAAACTACAAGGGAAGGTTTTGGAACTGTTACACGAGGGGCACCCGGGCATCATTAGAACAAAAGCCCTGGCCAGAAGTTATGCTTGGTGGCCAGGGATGGACAAACAGATCGAGGCCTGGGTAGCAAGGTGTCAACGATGCCAGGAAACTAGGCCAAGCCCACCCACAGCACCCATCCTAGAGTGGGAAACCCCCAGGGGACCTTGGTCTAGGATCCACATAGATTTCGCCGGGCCCACAAAAGGACACACTTTCTTAATAACCGTAGACGCTTACTCCAACTGGCTGGAGGTAAGCAACATGAGAACAACCACCACGGAAGCTGTGACTAAAGAACTCTTCAAACTCTTCGCAACACATGGCCTCCCGGACGTCCTCGTGTCCGACAACAGGCCCCAATTCACCTCGCTAGAATTCAAAAAATTCCTAGCGGAAAGGGGCATACGACACGCACTGACAGCCCCGGTACATCCAGCGGCGAATGGTAGGGTGGAATGGATGGTTCAATTCACAAAAAAAACCATCCAGAAAATAGACCACGGGGAGATCCAGGACAAAATAAATAAATTACTTTTCATACAGCACATAACCCCGAACACCACAACAAATAAAAGCCCGGCAGAACTGCTAATGGGGAGGAAAATAAGATCCCCACTCGATAGACTACACCCCACTTACAACCCAGAAAAACCCCCAGACTCCACCAGTAAACACCGAACCTTCGCACCAGGCGACGCCGTCTACGCGAAGAACCTAAACGGAGACCCATTATGGGTACCGGCCGTCATAACACAGCTAACAGGCCCACACTCGTACCGGCTACAAACAACCAACGGACGAGCGTGGAAATGCCATATCGATCAGTTAAGATTGAGGACGACCACACAAGACACTACCAACACGCAACCAAACAAAACCAACACCCTCAACACAAACCAAGAGGGGAGGGGATACCCTGGGAACCAAAACCCAGAAAAAAGAAACCAGCCATACTCACCTACAAGCAGCCAGCACGAAACCTCGCCAGGAAGAGACAGCCAGGCCAGCTCAACCAACCCAGGAAGACTGAGCGAAACCCGCAGCTCAACCAACCCGGGTAGCCCAGGAGGGAGCTGCAGAGAGCGGCCCGGCCAGACAGACCAGGCGGTTCCCACGACGGAGTCCGGAGAAACAGAGACCCCGACTGAACTGGCCGGGATCCAACCTACGACTGACCTGCGCAGGTCCAGTAGGCAAAGACGGAGCCCCGCCTACCTACGGGACTACGCAATGTAAGGACTGAACCAAGAGGGGAGGGGTGTTCTGTACCTTCATTTGAATTCTTGAGATCCCCATGCTTTAATTGGCCAAAGCGCGGGGCGATTGCATTGGCTAGGCGAGCCGCGCCGATTGGCTCGCTGAGAATCTCCTGCGATTGGTAGATTCGAATCGCGGGAGATTCAAAGTGGTGCCATTGGCTGCGGCCGCCGCGGCTTGGAAATAAAAAGCTGCAAAGTTTTTCTAAGAGCCAGTTCGGTTCCTGACGGCAATAAAGAGCTTGATACAAAGTCACCGACTCCTGGCCTCCTTCCACGCGGACATAACACCTTCTCTCTTCTTCCTCCTTCTTTCTCCTTCATTCCATTTCCTTCCTTCTCTCCCTCTCTCCTTTCTTCCTGCCTCCTTCCTTCTTTTTCTTCCTCTTCCCTCTTTTCCCCTTCCTTCTCTCTCCTTCCTTCCTTCCTTCCTTCCTTCCTTCCTTCCTTCCTTCCTTCCTTCCTTCCTTCCTTCCTTCCTTCCTTCCTTCCTTCCTTCCTTCCTTCCTGGACAGACTCCATGGTGCCTTCAACACAGTCCCTCCCCCTTGCAGCCCGTCCTCATCCTTTCCCTCAGCAACCTCCCTGGGTGAACAGGACCCCTTCCTAAGGCCCCTCCCCCAAGCTGAATGTCCATAATGCTGAAGCCTCGGCCCCCCCTCCCATTGCCCCCCCTCCCTGCTCCCCTATGGTTTTTCACATTTGCTCCCTTGTTAAACCCCCACTGTGGTAAATAAACATAAAGAAAGAGAGAGAGAGAGAGAAGTGTGGGGCTTTTATTTACTCTCATTTTGGGGAGATATTTCTCTAGCCGAATGCCTCTCCCTTTAATGAAACCCTTGACTGCTCCACTAGTGAATGTGATTTAAGCCCCAGAGAGACAGCCATGATTCACAAACCGTGTTCTGCTCCAGCACTGACCGTTATCTGATGCCTCTTCATGCACAGTTGCCTAAATGACAGTTTAATGGCTCACTGTAAGGGCTACTTATTTTGTATCTCTATCCACCGAAAATGGCTAATGGTGATAAGGAAAGGGGGAAAAACAAAGCAATTGCTCAGGTTTCGAGGCTCATCCAAGCTACTTAGCACGTGCTGAGGGAACCTTCAATTAATTATTTCTTCACTCCACTGAAGCAGCCCAAAATGATTTTCAAAACTCACCAGCTGCACGAGGAGCCCGTGTTAACAGGAGGCAGGAAACGGAGGCTGCTCGTAAGTAGAACCGACAGACTTTTATGGGGGACCAATGGTGGCAAAAAGAAGAAAAAACAACGACATGGAAATGGGATTACCAAGCCAAATGGGAGGGAAACGTGGCTTACTGACTCCCAAAAGGTTGGACCAAGATGTCTGGATGGTCTTGAGACGTTAGGATGTCTCTCCCAAAGATGCTTTTTCAAGAGGCAACGGGACTTTCTTTGTTTTTCCTTGAAGTCATTTTGCTTCTCGTCCAAGAAGCTTCTTCAGTTCTGACAGAGGAAGCTGTTCTGGCCTTGGCTTCCTTAAGAAAGCATAAAACACAATCTTAAGTTCCGGCAAAACCTCTTTTATTTCCATGGCTGTGAATTACGTTCATTTAACAGATTTAACAGATAACCAGAGTTGGAAGGGACCTTGTAGGTCATCTAGTCCAACTCCCCACCCAAGCAGGAGACCCTACACCATTTCTGACAAATGGCAGTCCAATCTCTCCTTTAAAGTCTCGAGTGATGGCGCTCCCACAACTTCTGAAGGCAACTTCTGTTCCATGGGTGGATTGTTCTCCCTGTCAGAAAATTTTTCCTTATTTCCAGGTTGAATCTCTCCTTGTTCAGTTTCCATCCATTATTCCTTTTCTGGCCTTTGAGTGCTTTGGAAAACAGCTTGATCTTCTCCTCGCTGTGGCAGCCCCTCAGATATTGGAAGATGCTCTCCTGCCTCCCCTAGTCCTTCTCTTTACTAGACTAGCCAAGCCCAGTTCCTGCAACCGTTTATCGTATGTTTTAACCTCCAGTCCCCTCCTCATCCTGGTTGCTCTTCTCTGTGCTTTTTCTAGAGTCTCAGCATCTTTTTTATAATGTGGTGAACAAAACTGGATGCAGGACTCAAGGTGTGGTCTTACTCATTCACAGCCTGCGAGGCTTTACAAACAGTCTTTCAGGGGAATGTTTATAAATACCCACCTTATTGCACTTGGAATGGCAGCCATAGAACTAATTGCCAGACCAAACTCAACACAGAGTCGAACTGAACTTTTCAAGGCTTGGATTGACCAGACAAACTTATTGCTTCCTGCAGAAGCTCACATCCCGTTCGCTCCTCTTTGATGTCCTATGGGAGGGGCCAATCATCTCTGAGGTGGGGCCTAACTCCTGAATTGATCCTGCTTTCTCAATGGTTCTTGTCTTCTGGTAGCCCTGCGCATGTGCAGGCTGGGAACCGGCTCCGGAAGCTTCCCTGCCTCACTGCTGTCTGAGTCTGAAGGCAGCTTCTGACTGCCAGCCTGCCCTGGCCCCACCTCTGCCTCCGATGCAGAGCCCTTGTCCGAGCCTTCCCCAGCCTCCAAGACTGGCCCAGGTTCCTCCCCAACCTCCTCACTGCTGTCTGACTCAGCGGCCAGCTCCGTCAGCCACCGGCGGGCCAGAGCAGCAGTTTCTTCAGACCTGAAGAAGCTTCTTGGATGAGAAGTGAAACCTCTTCTAGGAAAAACGAAGAAAGTCCAGTTGCCTCTTGAAAAAGCACTCTTGGGGCAACCATGACCTGGAGGATTGAGAGTCTCCATAGATATTAGGATGTCTTCTTGGAAGACTCCTAGGCTTTCCTAAACTCTCTGTCTTGTTTGGGATTCTCCACCCTGTTTCTTTCCCTTTCCCTTCTCTGAGGTGGTTGCTCAGATACAGCACCTTCAGGCAACCATATTTGTTAACATCAAGGTGTCTTTTGGGCCATTGTTGGAGTTACTCCTTCCCTATTCCCAGTGGGTGGGTGGGTGTACAAATGAAATCAATAAATCATTCCAATCTTGAATAATTCATTCAACGTGATTGCATCCAAAATGACTCGGTCTATATCAGGGGTCCCCAAACTTGGCCACTTTAAGACTTGTAGACTTCAACTCCCAGAATTCTCCAGCCAGCTCTGCTTCTGGGAGTTGAAGTCCACCAGTCTTAAAGTGGCCCAGTTTGGAGACCAACTGATCTATATTGCCCCACCCATGACATGAAATATGCAGGTGGGACTTTTTTGGTGATACAACAGATGGCAAAATCTGAAACAGAGAAGAACATGGTGAACTAAATGAAGACACTGGTGGTTAAAAAATGTGGATCTTTTAATCCATGTATACCTTTATACTTTTATTATATTGTAGGTTTTGAGTTTCCTGGAATTGCTTTACAAGCAGAGGTGGGATAAAATATATAATATTAATAAACACATTTTTAAAATGTTCATTCATCATCCATGCAACATTTGATACTCAAAACTTGAGACACTTATACCCAACTGAAACAAAATTTTAAATTCTTTAATACATACAGTACAACTATGTTCTTTGAGCTTTCAAAGATCTGATTGGGTAAAAACTAAATTTAGAAAAGAAATACTTGTTTACAGCCAGTCTTGTAAAAGTTACTCAAAATATCCTCAAAATTGCTAAAATTGGAAAGGTCAGGAAAATCTTGTGTTGACACAGATTTTGAGTTTGAATGAGAACCAGAATCCAAGAGCTGCTTCTACTGGCAGTTCAAATCAGAAAATGAAAACTAAAGACAATGTGAAAAGAGGGGAAAGCTATCTTTATACGTTCATTATTGAAGGGGAAAAAGTAGCAATCTGTAGCCTCAGTCTTGTTAATTGTCAGCCACCTGATTAATTGTGGGGAAAAGGAGGATTTGCATTTGAGATTAAATCCTTACTTGATTAATTGCTCCGATTAATTAAGTAAGGCTTTTTAGCTCTGGCTGGACAATTCACACATTCTGATATGCTAAAATTTTTATCCACCTGCTTATGCTTGTCAGCAAATGCAGAATTCACATCACTTTTTTTTTTTTTTAAATCCTACTTATTCCCCTTCATGACTGTAATATGCTTTGCACGTTGCTTTCAGCTTTATATTATCTGCCCAACGTGGGCTTATATATAATTCAAATATATCCAGAAGGAGAGCTTTGTTCTCGATGCAAAGGAATATAACCAAAAGTATTCTTCCTTTAACTATAATGTAATAACAGGAAAAATTAGGAATGCCTAACCTCATCACCTTGAAAGGAAAAACCAGTTGTAGGAAACTTTTAGTTTATAGTCAGAAAACGTTAGTGTCACTTCTGAAAATCCAAAGTTCAGCTTTATTAAAAAAGGAAGAAAGAAAGAAAGAGTGAAGCCATTATGAAAGAATTCCTGGGACTGCTGTGTCTTAAAAGGAAGCTCTATTTCTATGGCAAACAGTGTTTATATTTCTTGCATGCATGTTTTTCTGCCACTTTATCTCTTTTGGGCAGGAAATATAGTTTCTATCTTTCTCTTGTTTTGGTAATGGCTTAATTTGGTATCAATCTGCTTACTTTTGACATTAATAGAATAAAGTTTCACAATGACAATCATTGTAAAATGGTCCTTCCACCCTTTCTTTCTTTCTTTCTTTCTTTCTTTCTTTCTTTCTTTCTTTCTTTCTTTCTTTCTTTCTTTCTTTCTTTCCTCCTTCCTTCCCCCTGTCCTTTTCCCCTCCCTTCCTCCCTCTTTTCTTCCCTCCTTTCCTTCTCTGCCTCCCTCCTTTCCTTCCTTTCCCTTTTCTTTCCTTCCTTCCTTCCCCTTTCCTTCCTTTCTTTTTTCCTTCCCTCCCTCCATCCCATCCTTCCTTTTCCTTTTTTCCTTCCTTCCTTCCTTCCTTCCTTCCTTCCTTCCTTCCTTCCTTCCTTCCTTCCTTCCTTCCTTTCTTTCTTTCTTTCTTTCTTTCTTTCTTTCTTTCTTTCTTTCTTCCCTCCTTTCCTCCCTCCCTTCCTCACATGCTACTCTTCACACTATAGCTGTTCCCTTCTCTTCTTCCGCTTTGACTCTTCCACTTTTCCCTTGCAACTCTACCTCTTGTCAATTAATGGCACAATTTGACAATAGTTTTGGGCAAGGAGGAGCATCAGGGAAACTGCTGGGCTGTTTTGCTGCTGCAGTAATTAACTAATCTCTTTGGATGGGGTTGGTGTGTAACTCCAAAATATATTCCACCCAGGGGTTGGAGGAAAAAAAAAAAACCAATTGGCCATCCATTGGCTAAGACAAAAATTCTACCATAATTATATTTTCCAAATCCAGATAAAACAGGTAGATCCATACAATTTAGGGCAACGGTTGTGTCTCTTGTGCTTTGTGGTGGGTTTCACTTATGGAAGCAGCCTCCAATATTACAACTGGCTGCGATTTAAAAATAGTCAAGTCCTTTCGTGATAGCCAGTTAACCCAAAGGGAACTCGTTCCCTCCCCTTTAAATTGTCTGTGGGATCCTTATCGGCCCCATTTCAAGAAAAGGATTAGGGTCTCAAACTCAGTGCTGAGCGCGATCCTTTTCCGAGGCCTGCAGGAGGAGGGATCACAAAGAGCGGGCAGGTTTGTGATGTGAAACAGACTTTGGTTTGCACTAACGGAAGAGAGAGCCATGAAAACATTTGCTCATCCATCACTGCAAACCCATCACGACGCTTCTGCAGCCTGGCTGGGATTCCCAGGTACAGGACGATACAAATACGATAGCCGTTTCCTCTCGCCAGCAGCAACCAAAGCTAATCTAAGTGGGCTTATCTGCAGAAGAGAGACTTCTGCACCTGGGGAACTCAGTCTACTAATGTGCATTTCTGCTGTTTAACTATGTATTGTGTCACCACGGATAAGGAGAAATCTGCCAATATATATATATATATATATATATATATATATATATATATATATATATATATATATATATATATATATATATATATATATATACACTATACAGAAGCCTGATGATGGCAGATGAGATTCTGCTGAAACGTTGCTACAATTTTAAAAGCACAACTATTATGACGTGGGAAAATATCTGAACAAAGCTGAATAGTTGTGCTTTTAAAGTTGTGGCGACATTTCGGCAGAATGTCCACCAGACTGTCAATTATTTGGAAGCCTGCACTCACAAACAAAAAAATCTCCACATCACAAACCCAGCAAACACCTGGGGACAAACAGATCCCCCCTGATACCTCCAGCTCAAAGACACCCCAACCAGGCACCCAGATGAAACCCAGCTTCCTAACTAATGATAGCCGTCCATTTACTCGGAGCCAAGCTGCATTAAAAGCCTCCAATAAAGGAACACAATGTTGCCAGCCAATCAAGACACAAAAAGAGCCACAAAACATACAGAAGATATTAGAAACACCAATCAAGCAGAACACAACAAACTCCAAGACTAATAAACACAGACCAAGACTCCCAACCAATCAGGATGAAGAAAAAAACCATTCTAACACAGCAGTAGGCTAGCACCAAATTTAAAACAGAAACAGCTGTGAAAGTCTGACTCACAGATGAACACAATACAGAAGCCTGATGATGGCAGATGAGATTCTGCCAAAACGTTGCTACAACTTTAAATGCACAACTATAATGACGTGGGAAAATACCCGAACAAAGCTGAATACCATACATAGGAGGCATTGTAGCTTTTCTTTAAAAAAAAAAAGATTATAACATGAATACTGCAGCGAAGCTGGGTTCCTTTAAAAAACAGACAATGTTTCACCAGATTTTATGATGTTCTACACCAGAGGACTCCAACCTTGGCAACTTGAAGACTTGTGGACTTCAACTCCCAGAATTCTCCAGCCAGTTATGCTGGGAGTTGAAGTCCACAAGTCTTCAAGTTGCCAAGTTTGGGGACCCCTGTTCTACACAAATGGCCCATTCTTGGGGCTACTCGAGTGCAAGGCATGGGAAGATGGTTATTCCAATCTTCATGTATTTAAAGGCATCATCGCAGAGAAGACGGGGTTGACTTATTCTCCAAAGCTGCTGAGGACAAGAAGCAACAGATGGAAAATGTTCTGTCCTTCATTAACATACTCGAGATCCCTGCGCTTTGATTGGCCAAAGTGCGGGGCTCTCCGATTGGTCAGGCGAGCCGCGCTGATTGGCTCGCTAAGAATCTCCCGCGATTGGTCCGTTCAGACCGTGGGAGATTCAAAGTGGTGCCATTGGCCGTGGCCGCCGCGTCAAAAGGAATAAAAGCCGCGGGCTTTTTTCCTTTCGCCAGTCGGTTCCAGCATACCAATAAAAGAGCTTGCATTGAAGTCACCAACTCCTGGCATCATTTCGCGGACACGACACTGGCGACGAAGGTGGGATCCAGACCCTGAACCGAACCATGTGTCCGACGGAAGCCAGACGAACCTCCGAGATGGCGAAAATTGCACCGCCTGCCCCCTTCAAACCCGCCACCGAGGACTGGGAATCATTCCTCGACCGATTCCGCATGTACCTCGAGTGCACCGGCATGAAGGACGCCTCCGGCCCAATGAAACGCGCCGTCTTCTTGACCCACTGCGGAACCGAGGTCTTCCAGATGGCCAAAGCGCTGGCCAAACCCGCCGATGCCACCGCGATGGACTGGGACGTCCTCGAACCATACTGCGGTGGCACTATACTCCAAAGGTACCCATCCTGATCCGGCGAAACGAGTTTTACCGGCGGGACCAGAGGTCGGGTGAGAGCTTCAGCGACTTCGTCGCCGAGCTGCGGCGTTTAGGGGGGCTCTGCGAATTCGATGACCTAAACAACGCTCTGAGAGACCGAATCGTGCTCGGTTTGTGGGACCCCGCCCTCCAGAGCCGGCTGATGGCTAAGGGCGACATCAGCCTAGCAGACACCCTCACCGCAGCCGCAGCCGCCGAAGCAACCCGAACTTCCGCTGACAGTATGCGCAGACCGAACACGGGAGACCACAGCGGAAACAACAACCCGGCGAGGTCGACCGAGCCCAAAACCGAGACGACCACCCACCAGGGCGACTTCCACTCGGCATCCGGCACGTCCGATGACGAGGAGGACATCCATCGACTCCAGACAGGGCGCGACCCACGGAACCGGCGAAGTCGTAAGTCGAGGACCAACTGTGCCGGCTGCGGCGGCGATCACCCCAGGTCGGAATGCCGGTTTTTCGAATCTATCTGCCGGCATTGTGATAAAAAGGGACACATCACCTGTGTCTGCCGCCTGAAGAAAAACCGCAGTCTGGCACGATGGGACCAGAGCGACCGGAGGAGGGAAAGCACACCACCCCGGACCAGAGATCGCCCCTCGGACAGCCGATGGGACCGGAACGGACGATCCTCGTGAGGCGGCGACAACCGGCGGAGAGAAGAGACCCACCAGACGGTCACCATCGGCCACGCCATCACCAATGACGCCCGGAAGGTCCACGTCGAGGTATGCATCGAGGGCCAGCCGTGCAAAATGGAGGTGGACTCCGGGTCCTACCTCTCCATGATTGCATGGCACGAGATAAAGCGGTTGGTGCCGACCCTCCAAAGGAGGAACGTAGACAGCCAGAGACTCATTGTAAAGGACTACCAGGGAAACCGCATCCCGGTAGTCGGCACCAAAAGCTTTAACATCACTTATAAGGGGCGCACCGAACGACTCCCCCTAACGATCGTCGACCGCGACCGCCCAAGCCTACTGGGTCTACAATGGTTCGCCCCGCTCGACATCGCCCTCACGGGAGTCGACCACGTCACCGACGACGGCTGGGAGCAGCAACTAGCCCGGGAGTTCCAAGAGGTCTTCGACGGAAACCTAGGCAAGTACCGAGGGCCCCTTATATCGTTTGACCTAGACCCTAACGTCCCCCCCAAATGCCTGAAACCAAGGCGGGTGCCATTCGCACTGAAACCCAAAATAGACGAGCAAATTGACAAGCTCGTCAAACAAGGGGTCCTGCAGCCCATAGACAACGCCCGGTGGGAGACCCCCATAGTCACCCCGATCAAGCCCGATGGGTCGGTGAGGATCTGTGGGGACTATAAGGCCACCCTAAATGGCACGCTGCAACAAAGCGCCTACCCCGTCCCAGTAGTACAACACCTACTGCACTCACTGGGAGGGGGCAAGGTTTTCGCCAAGCTCGACCTCGCCCAGGCATACCAACAGTTGCCGGTCGACGAGCAAACGGCAGAAGCGCAGACCATTGTCACCCACCGGGGAGCATTCAAATGTAACTGACTCCAATTCGGAGTCAGCGTGGCACCGGGCATATTCCAAAGCCTAATGGAGAGGCTATTGCAAGGTATCAAGGGGGTGGTACCTTATTTCGACGACGTCCTAGTGTCAGCAGCCAACCAAGCCGAATTAGAAGGTCGACTAAGGGAGGTCCTAACTAAATTTAAAGAGACGGGACTAAAAGTAAAGAGGGAAAAATGCCAGCTTTGCACGGAACGAGTGGAATTCCTGGGCTACCTCCTAGACCGGCACGGCATTCACCCCACAAGCAAAAAAATCAAGGCCATCAAAGAAGCCCCCACCCCCAAATCAAAGACTGAGCTACAGGCATTCTTGGGGTTACTTAACTTTTACAATGTTTTCCTGCCCCAAAAGGCGACGGCGGCGGAGCCCTTGCATAGGCTCCTGGACAAGGCGGCGACCTGGACTTGGAAACGGGAGCAAGCCGCCTTCCAAAGAACGAAGGACCTCCTCACCTCCGACGCCGTCCTCATACAATTCAACGAAACCCTACCTCTGGCCGTCACATGCGATGCATCACCCTTCGGCGTCAGCGCTGTCCTCAGCCATACCCTTCCCGACAGAAAAGAAGCACCCATCGCGTTCTTTTCAAGGACCCTCACCAAACCGGAGCAGAACTATAGCCAACTGGACAAAGAGGCTCTGGCTATAGTTGCCGCCATAAAACGATTCCACGAATACCTCTACGGCCGGACTTTCACCATCATAACGGATCACAAGCCGCTGCTGGGAATCCTTGCAGGAAACCGGGCCACCTCGAACATTCTGTCTCCCCGAATGACAAGGTGGTCCGAGTTCCTGGCAGCCTACAACTACGGACTCATACACAGACTGGGTAAGACGATCTCCCATGCAGACACCTTAAGCCGCTCCCCACTACCGGAACCCGACACCGACCCAGCACCCACGACGACCACCCTCAGCATAGAGACTCTACCCAACCTACCCATAACCACGTCAGACATTGCCCGAGAGACTAATAAAGACAAACGTCTGGCGCGGGTGTTGCATTGGGTGGAGAAAGGGTGGCCGGAAAGGGACAACAACGAGTCCGTCAAAACGTTCCGAAACCGCCAAACGGAACTCTCGTTGTTAAAAGGGTGCATACTATGGGGGGACAGGGTGGTCATTCCGGAAAAGCTACAGGGGAAGGTTTTGGAAATGCTACACGAGGGGCACCCTGGCATCGTGAGGACTAAAGCCCTGGCCAGAAGTTATGCTTGGTGGCCAGGGATGGACAAACAAATAGAGGCCTGGGTAGCTAGGTGCCAATGATGCCAGGAAACGAGGCCCAGCCCACCCACAGCCCCCGTCCTAGAGTGGGAAACCCCAAGGGGACCTTGGTCTAGAATCCATATAGACTTCGCCGGGCCCACAAAAGGACACACCTTCCTCATAACAGTTGACGCTTACTCCAACTGGCTGGAGGTAAGCAACATGAAGACGACAACCACGGAGGCTGTGATCAAGGAACTCTGCAAACTCTTTGCAACACACAGCCTCCCAGACGTCGTCGTCTCCGACAACGGGCCCCAGTTCACCTCGCTGGAATTCGAAAAATTCCTAGCGGAAAGGGGCATCCGCCACGCGCTGACAGCACCGGCGCACCCGGCGGCGAACGGTAGGGTGGAACGGATGGTCCAATTCACTAAAAAGACCATCCGGAAAATAGACCACGGGGAGATCCAAGAGAAAATCAACAGACTACTCTTCACCCAACACATAACCCCGAATACCACAACCAACAAAAGCCCAGCCGAACTACTAATGGGTAGAAAGCTAAGGTCCCCACTCGACAGGTTACACCCTACGTATAACCCGGAGAGGCCCCCAGACTCAAGCACCAAACACCGAACTTTCGCACCCGGCGACCCCGTATATGCAAAAAACCTGACGGGAGACCCTCTATGGATCCCAGCCGTCATCACCCAAGCAACAGGCCCACACTCGTACCGGCTACAAACAGCGGACGGACGAGCGTGGAAACGCCACATCGACCAACTTAGGTCGAGAACTGCAAACCAACAAACCGCCGATGCACAAACAAGTGAACCCAACCCCCACAACGCAAGCCAAGGGGGGAGGGAATACCCAGGGGACCGAATCCAAAGAAAAATAAACCAGCAGTACTCACCGGAAAGCAGCCATCACGACCCCTCGCCAGGAAGGAACAGCCAAGCCAGCTCGACCGACCCAGAAAGACCGAGCGGGAGCGGCGAAACCCGCAGCTCAACCAACCCGGAAGGCCCAGGAGGGAGCTACGGAGAAGGGACCGGCCCGATCGACCAGCCGGTTCCCACGACAGCAGCAGGAGCAGAGGAGATCCCGACCGAACCGGCCGGGATCCAGCCTACAACTGAGTTGCGCAGGTCAAGTAGGACCAGACGGAGCCCCGCCTACCTACGTGACTACGCAACATAAGGACTGAACCAAGAGGGGAGGGGTGTTCTGTCCCTCATTAACATACTCGAGATCCCCGCGCTTTGATTGGCCAAAGCACGGGGCTCTCCGATTGGTCAGGTGAGCCGCGCTGATTGGCTCGCTAAGAATCTCCTGCGATTGGTCCATTCAGACCGCGGGAGATTCAAAGCGGTGCCATTGGCCGCAGCCGCCGCGGCGAAAGGAATAAAAGCCGCGGGCTTTTTTCCTTTCGGCAGTTCGGTTCCTGCATATCAATAAAAGAGCTTGCATTGAAGTCACCGACTCCTGGCATCATTTCGCGGACACGACAGAAAATAATCCAGGAGAGAAGCAACCTAAAGCTAAGGAGAAGTTTTCTAAGAGTGAGAACAATTAACAAGCGGAACAGAAGGTCGTGTGTGCGCCACCACTGGAAATCTTCAAGAAAAGATGAGATAGCCATTTGTCCAGAATGCTCTAGGGCAGGGGTCTCCAACCTTGGCTCCTGGAAGCCTGGCGGACTTCAACTCCCAGAGTTCCACAGCCAGCAAAGCTGGCTGTGGAATTCTGGGAGTTGAAGTCCACCAGGCTTCCAGGGGCCAAGGTTGGAGACCCCTGCTCTAGGGTCTCCTGCTTGAGCAAAGGGTTGGACTAGAAGACCTTCAAGGTCTCATCTGATTGGCTTCTCCAACACATCAGTGGGGGAAAAGTGTTGGTCAAACAAGTAGGCAGAAAGATCTCAGTCAAACTCAGGAGAATATCAGTTTGTTCAGATATCCATGGTGGTGTGGTTGCATGGATCATAGAGACATAGAAAAAAAGGGCAGAGAAGAGCAACAAAGATATTAGATTAACAGAGTTGGAACCTTGTAGGTCATCTAGTCCAAGCCCTCCTCCTCCCAAGCACGACACCCTACACCATTTCTGACCAATGGCAGTCCAGTCTCTTCTTCAAAGACTCCAGGTGTTGTGTCCGCGAAATGATGCCAGGAGTCGGTGACTTCAAATCATGCTCTTTATTTGAGGTTGGAACCGAACTGGGGCAAAGGGAGAAAGATCGCGGCTTTTATTCTTTTAGCCGTGGCGGCTGCGGCCAATGGCACCGCTTTGAATCTCCCGCGATCCGAATGGACCAATCGCGGGAGATTCTTAGCGAGCCAATCGGCGCGGCTCGCCTGACCAATCAGAGTGCCCCGCGCTTTGGCCAATCAAAGCGCGGGGATCTCAAGAATGCTAATAAGGACAGCAGAACACCAGGGATGATGCTCCCACAACTTCCAAGGGCAACTTCTGTTCCATGGGTGGATTGTCCTCACTGTTGGGAAATTCCTGCTTATTTCCAGGTTGAATCTTGATCAGTTTCCATCCATTGTTCCTTGTCTGGCCATCAGGTGCTTTGGAGAATAGCTTGACTCCTTCCTCCTCCTCTCTAGGGCAGACCCTCAAATACTGGAAGACTGTTCCCCTGTCTCCCCGAGTCCTTCTCTTCCCTAGACCAGCCAAGCCCAGTTCCTGCAACCGTTCTTGTTTTCATCTTCAGGCCTTTCATCAGCTTAGCTGCTCTTCTTTGCACTTTTTCAACATCTTTTTTGATGAAGGGCCTGGAATTTAAGCTCTCCAATGAAGAGTTGAGGAAGCTCAGTAAGTGTAGCCTGTTGAAACAAAGGACTGTGGGGGGACACATGATATCTACCTTCCAGGACTTGAGGTGCAGTCACAGGTAAAAGGGGGTGACTGATTCTCCTAAACGTCTGAGGACAGGTCAAGAAGTAACGTCTGGAAGCTTTTTAAACAGAGATCCAACCTAGAATTAAGGAGAAATTTCCTGACTGAAAATAATGAATCAATGGAGCAGCCTCCAGAGGTCATGGGTGCCCCATCACTGGAGCTTTCAAAACAGAGTAGAGAACCAAAGGGCAGGAGGCTGGACTGGAAGACCTCCAAGGTCCCTTCCAGCAGTAGGATTTGTTTTATGTCTTCATTGCATTTAGGATTCCACTATCAAACCGTTCCTACTATTAGTTTTTTTTTTCTCTCTCTCTCTAATGTTTTCTGGAATCTGCTTTCCTGAAATTTAAACCCATTTTTCCATTCCTGCATTCTGGAGCAATAACTACAACCTAGAAGGAGGGTCATGGTGGCTCAGTGGCTAAGATGCTGAGCTTGTTGATCAGGAAGGTCGGCATTTTGGCGGTTTGAATCCCTAGCACCACGTAACGGAGTGAGCTCCCGTTCCTTGCCACAGCTTCTGCCAACCTAGCAGTTCGAAAGCACGTACAAAATGCAAAATAGGGACCAACTTTGGTGGAAAGGGAACAGCATTCCATGCATCTTTGGCGTTTAGTCATGCCGGCCACATGACCAAGGAGACGTTTTCGGACAGTGCTGGCTCTTCTTTGGCTTTGTAATGGAAATTAGCAGCGCCCCCTAGAGCTGGAAATGACTACCACGTATATGCCAGGGGAACTAAAAATCCTTTACCTAAAAGGAGGGTCACATATCTGAACTCTGCATTTTCTCTTCCAGAGGCTAAACATTTCCACTTCATTCAAGTTCCCAGTATAATTTTTAACCATCAGTGCCACTTACGTACCAGTTTATCTGCATACTTTTTCAAGTGAGGAGCGGTGAACTGGACCTGATATTTGAGACAGAGTCTAAGACAAGTAGAATAAGATGGAAATAAGACTTCCCAAGAGTGAGGAACTAGACTTCTTCAGGCCTAAAGCTGCCTCTTTGTTTTTCTTCCCTGTTCACATCTGCCCAGCTAGATGGCAGCACCTGGCCAACCTTGGCTGATATCGGGAAGCTAAGTAGGGATGGGAGACAGCCGGGATTGCAGGATAGATGGGGAGGCAAATAAAATAAAACAAAATAAAAACTCAGAAGGTTGCAGTGGCAAATCACTTTTCCATACTGTTGCCAAGAAAATAAAAAAAGGGACTTGACTTGTTCACCGCAGCATTGGCTTGTATATTGCAATCATGTCTCCCCACACAAAGCTGGTGCATTTGATTTCTAATTTGGTTTTCTAGGGCAGGGGTCTCCAAACTTGGAAACTTTAAGACTTTGTGGACTTCAAGTCTGAGAGTAGGTGGTTGGCTGGGGAATTCTGGGGGTTGAAGTCCACAAGTCTCAAAGCTGGAGACCCCTGGTGTAGAGGAGTAGTCCTGAATCTTGTGGTCCTCCATCTGATACCTCATCCCAGTCTCCCGAGGAACCACTGATGGGCAGTTTGGGATTATGATTCTTAATCCAGGAGTGTTTCCATATAATTGTCTTGCCACCCAGCCTACATTTAACAAGTTTGCTAATTTGAATATCACAGGCTTTTTTTGTCCAAATACTTTTGCTGAAAGGAAAACAGATTACTTCTACAGCCTTCCCCAGTCATGAAGAAGTACCTTCTTGGAAAATGAAACAATGATGGTTTATTAGATTTACTAGTCCTTTTTGTTCCTCTGGGGAGAAGGTTGTTTACACAAAGATGTGTTTAGCTCCAATGCTTTAAGTAAATCTGGCAAGACTTGCTCTCGACAAATCCATGCTGACCTATGTGAACAACGGCTTGCAGATCTGGTCTAGTTCTAGAATCTTCTCACGACTTAATGGTTTGGCTGGTGTCTATTCTGCAGGATTATCCTGGTCTTTCTTTTGGAAGATAGGAAAAATATGTGCTCTTCTCCAGATGTCTGATCTCTGGAATTACGGCCTCCCACAACAGAGCTTTCTCAAAAGTGAAATAGTAGCTTGGTTCCTAATAAAGGGATCTCAAGACTCTGGAGCAGAACTGAGGTGTCCCTCAGTAGGAACTTAAGAAGAGCTGATGACTGTTCCAGAATAACAGAATGGAACAACAGAATTGGAAGGGACCTTGGAGGACATCTAATCCAACCCCCTGGTTCAAGCAGGAGACCCTATACCAGGGGTCTCCAACCTTGGCTCCTGGAAGCCTGGCGGACTTCAACTCCCAGAATTCCACAGCCAGCTGCTGTGGAACTCTGGGAGTTGAAGTCCGCCAGGCTTCCAGGAGCCAAGGTTGGAGACCCCTGCCCTATACCGTTTCAGACAGGTGGCTGTCCAGCCTCTTCTGAAAAACCTCCAATGTTGGAGAACCCACAGTTTCTGAAGGCCAGCTGTTCCATTGTTTCTGATCCCATGTGGTGAAATAGTTGTGCTTCTGAACTGGTTATTTCAAGAAGATATGTCTATGACTGGGTTGTTGAAGAACCCAATGGAAATCGATAACTTTGGAATCCTTAAGCTTCCACTGAATCTTCTCCCTTTGTTCTGTAGTAAACCTGGTGAAATTCAAATACATCAAAGTGATTCAGCTTCAAATCTCTCTTCAACCTCTCACTTGCGAGTTTGGGGCAACCTTTTAGCAAATTACTTTGCAAGGTTGTTTTTGTAGGGAGAGCTCCACCTTGACCACTTAGAAGGAAAGGGGGCATATTAATATAGCAAATATTCGATATACATCAATGTTCTCGCCAGTGGCCCTTTGTCAACGCAGCTTCCATTTCCCCATGGTTTGATGGATTGTGTGTACTATAACTTGTTTGGGGTTTGAAAAGTACTTTAGAAACTTCTTCTCATTGGTCTTGGTCTGTGAATTTTTTGAATCATCTCAAGAATATGAAGTCTTTGATGAAAAGTACTATTTGGGGTTATGGACCAAAAAATAATGGCCTATCAGGCTATAGAATGTGGCCCCACTGCATCTATCTTTAATTTCTTGTGTAAGTGTTCTAGACACTGTAATTTCCAATAACAATAATGGAATAAATACCTCATTAACCCCTTTAAAGTTCTCAAAACCATGACAATATCTAAATTAACTGATAAAAGGAGGGGCCGTGTCCAACTCAGAGAGCAGACCAGGAAGTTAAGACTGAGCAAGAAGGCAACAACTACATTTTCATGGAAAACAAGGAGATTATAGGAGATATGCTGGTATTGAACCTATAAAGGACACCAAAGCAAATTAAGGTTGCACGGTTGTGTAAATCCTTACCAATCTGAAATCAGCTTGAAACCCAAGATAAACCCACGTTTTCCTGTACTGGGTTTCTTGATTTTTTTTTCTTTTTTTTATTTCTGAGTGGAGAAATTTTGTTTGGAAGGAGTTTAACTCACAGAACAAATGTCACCCGAAACTTCATATTTATGCATTTTTGATAGATAATAACCCCATCGATATTGTACCATTCTGGCCATAAATTAATAGTTTTGACATACTAATACCCTCTGCAGCACCAAATGTCATGGATATTTATTGAGTGGGGAATAAAAAAGCAATATCTAGCCTGAGCAGAATATTCCCATAACAATAAAAGTATAGATTTGGCTTTAGGGAGCAATTCCATGGACTTCAATGTCTTAGAGAGAATACAGGTTGAAAAATATGGAGAATGTAATTATGAAAAGAAGTTATAGGCTAAAAATATCCAGGACAGGGAGGGGAGAAGGGTAGATTGTGTAAAATATATTATGAAGTGTGTTTAGATGCTTGCTTACAATTCCAGTGTGGAATTAACCTTTGCAAGAAACCAAGCAAAGAAATGAGTGGATGAGTTCATACGTAGAATAACTTTGTAAAATAATCTGTCTATGGAAAGTTTCAGCACTCATCCCTACTCATGTATCTTTCCTGCTATTAAACATGTGAATGGCTAATAATAAATTAATTAGTTGTCAATGAAAGTCCAATTTAAAACATAACAAATATCAATCACTCCAACCTTTTGCCTATTTCAATAACAGCTTGAGAAAACAAGAGAACCAATTGGCTGCTCAGAATTTAAACACAGTGCCAAACAAACAACCAATCACATAAGATACAATGGCACACAAGAGATTTATAAGCTAAAGAGGAAAAGGACAAGAAAATCCTGCTGACATTACCAAGTCTGGTAACGAGACGTTCAGAAACTAAATTGAAACAAACCACTGCCAAAATCTAAAACCCAAGCTACAAGGACACAGATAAACCTCCAACTGGCCTCAATGACCCTCTAAAAGGATGCATATGACCAGCAAGGAATATAAATCCTTCCATTTTTCCACCATCCAGTCAGAGCTGAAGAAGCTTCATGGATGAGAAGCGAAATGTCTTCAAAAGAAAATGTCCAGTTGCCTCCTGAAAAAGCACCTTTGGGACAACCAGGACGACTGAGAATCTCTACCGACTCTGAGCCATTATTTTCTATTATTTCTATTATTATCCATTATTTCAAAGGACAATATGGCTGTCCAGTCTTTTCTTAAAACCCTCCAGTGATGGAGCACCCACAACTGGTTGATTGTTCTCCTAGTTCTCGGTTGCTTCTCTCCTTGATGAGTTTCCATCCGTTGCTTCTTGTCCTGCCCTCGGGGGGCTCTTTGGAAGATAGGTTCACCCCCTCCTTCTTCTCTAGGACTCCTCCAATATTGAAAGACTGCTATCATGTCACCCCTAGTCCTTCTCTTTGTTAGACTATCCATCCCTTAGTTTCCACATGATTGTGGAGATGCTGAGAAGGTCTCAAGGACTGGTTATAAGTCACATCTCACAGTGTTGTTGTAACTTGGAAAATGTGTAAAAAAAATATTTTGGTTGAATTCGGTGCTGTGATTGGTAAGCAATTAAGTATTTTAATCTCAAAGTTTAAGCAGCAAATACCAGTCAAGGTCTGTGTGTCCCTGCTCACATTGGGAGCTGAGGATAATTTTTATGAGTCCAGCAGAGATGTGTGAAACAAACAGAGGTCAATTTTATGAGGACAGAGACAAGCTGCCCCTTTTCTTGGAAATAGCCTTACTTAAATCAGTTAATCAGCACCAAAGGATGCCTGCTCGCAAACTGTTCAGCTGTTGGAGGGAACACATGGAAATCTCTCAACACGGTTAACATGTATGGCAAAAAAAAAAAAAAAAAGGATAAAAAAAGGAAAGAGGGAAAAAAAGTAGATCATAAGTGGCCAGCAGAAATGTAGAACATAAAGTTCCAGCTTAAAGCACACTTTACAATCTTTTATTATCTCACAATTTCATAAGTCATTAGTTTTCAAACACATAAAAAATTAAAAAAGACTTCCATTTGAAGCTGACAAAATAGATTTAGTTACTGCAAATATGCGCAGCGTGTCCCAGTGGAAATTTGAAACTCTTACCATTTGCACAACAACATTTATATCATTCCGCATCTTTCAGCCATGGGCCTGGAGAATATGATTTAACATTCCTGACAGCATGGTTACATACCTATTTTCTCTATAATTTCATCAGCAAACAGGGCCAGCATAACATGTGACAAGGGACTAGGCATAAACCAGACTGCCCATCGCAACTGATTGCCTGCCAAACTTTTCACACACACACACACACACCCTTTTTTTTTTTTTTTGCAATGCTAGGTAAACAACAGAATCATGGTTACTGCATCTTAGGTGAGGAACCCATGGCTGAGTAGTGCCATTTTAAGTTAGTTTGCTCCAAGTCATGGACGATGTATGAAATATTTATTGCCCTCTATGAATTGGTTGGGTTTCATATTATTTCAATCCTAATTTAATCCTAATGCTAACTCCTGTTTGGAACAAGAGCTAATCATATTTTTGGGATGCACTTTCATATGACGTTAAAAATAATAACCACTCAGCACTTCACTGAAAGCCGTTCGGAATATTCTGTGTGTAAGGAGGCATTAGTTGAGCCTATTTTTTTCCCCCAGTTTGTTTTTTATATCTCTCTATCCCATCTCTGAAGCAAAATAAGATGCCCTTGATAGAACATAGAATAAAAGGGCTGGAAGGGACCTTGGAGGTCTTCTAGTCCAACCCCTACTCAAGCAGGAGATCATACACCATTCTGGACAAATGGCTGTCCAGTCTTTTCTTGAAACCCTCCAATGTTGGAGCATCCACAATTTCTGGACGCAAGCCGTTCCACTGTCCTCACTGTCAGGAAGTTTCTTCTAAGTTCCAGGTTGCTTCTCTCCTTGATTAGCTTCCATCCTTTGCTGCTTCTTGTCCTGCCTCCAGGTGCTTTGGAGAATAGCTTGACTGCCTCTTCTTTGGGGCAGCCCCTGAGATATTGGAAGGTTGCTATCAGGTCTCCCCTAGTCCTTCTCTTCATTGGACTAGACAGGACCAGTTTCCAAAACCATTCATAGTTTTAGCCTAACCTTCTTTGTTGTTCTTTTCTTACATATTTTCTTTGTTAATTTAGTTTCAGTTCAATTCATGTAGTAAGATGAAATTTGACTTGTTTGGACCTGGTTATACTTATCACAGAGAAAGAACCCAAGGTGGTGGGGAGAGCAAAGTCTCTTGATTGTACTAAAGATTGTGAACACAAAAACCAGTTGTTGTTTTTCTCAAAGTGACTGGTCACTGAAGCAAAAGATTGACATGGTTTGAAAAGAAGCAGGAGCAAAAGTCATTTGTTTTGTATGCTTCAAACTCTGTCATAAGTAAATTGCAGAAAGCCTTCATCTAATGTATTTATAAACTTTAAAAAGAGCATGAAATAAGAATGGTTATGTATCAATCTTTCTTGAGAATTCCCTTCCTAGCACTATATTATGAAATTAATATATACCCAGCATACTAGTCTCATAATATATTGTTTTGCGCATTCAGCTAATTTGATTCGCATTTCTAAGCTGATTCCTAAAGAAATATTTGAAAATTCTGGAGCACATGCATACATTAAATCAACTAACTCATTTCAGAGACAGAATTCCTCAATATATGCTCAAAATTGGCTTAAATCTGTGTCCACAGAGTAGATACATACTAAAATGCTTTAAAACCAAAAGTTAAGAAACTGTTTAGAGACACTGGGATTTATTCTCAAATAAACATGTTACACATTAATTGTAATAAGATTTTTTTCCTAAAAGTCATCAAAACTATGCCTCATTTTATTTACATGTTATCTAAAGATAATACTATGATTTCACTGTAATGCTGTTCTGCAGGTCTTCCAATAAATGGTGCTTTTCCATGTCAAAAATTAAGTTTTAAAAAGGACAGGAATATTTTACCTATGTTGCTGTCAAGATACTAATTTCCTTTCAGGAAAACTAAATCATTTCCTTCAAAATCCATTTTGTTGTGTGCTATGATGGCCTTTTTAGGAGCAAGTATCAGCAGAAGAGTAACACTGATGATGTTACCTTGTTGGGTAATGAAATGTCTGCAAGAAAATAACCAAGCTCAGAGCTCAACTAAGGGCCCCACCCCTCCTCCTCCTTCTCTCCACAAACCCTCCTCTCTTCTAGAACTGATGATGTTACCCAGTTAGGCGATAAAACATCTGCAAAAAAACCAACCAAGCTTTAGTAGCAGCTGCTCAATGCAGCTTTCCAAACAGGCCAATGGATTGGGAAACAGGAAAAAACCGTCAGAAAACCAAGGTTGTAGGATTAAGTTTTAAAGTTAGGAAACATAAGTTCTAAGCCTTGATCTCTTTCTTAGGATTTGCAATTTTTTTTTTTTTTACTTTGAGTCCTTTGGTGATTTGTCACTGTAGCCACTCTGTTATACTATCTTACCCTGATAGTATCAGACAAGATGTAGTTTGGAAACAAGGCAGTCATTAAATGAGAATTACCTATAATGGAGGTGAGGAGTTGGGGATTCCAGTTTTATATCTGCCATCACCAGACTGCATTTGCTTATTCTACCACTCGTTGCCCCTGGTTTGGTCCTCCATTGTCCACTGACACAGAGGTGGGATTCAGCCGGTTCTGATTGGTTCTGGAGAACCAGTTGCAGAAATTTTGAGTAGTTCGGAAAACCAGCAAATCCCACCTCTGATTGGCCCCGCCAACCCCCATCTCTTCTCCACCTCCCATCAGCTGGGTCTCCTTTGGTTGCCCTGCACAGGAGAATGGAGCTGAAAAGCAGGTCAGTGGATGGGGAGGGAAGGGGGATTTTGCAGTATCCCTCCCCTGCCACACCCACCAAGCCACATCCACAGAACTGGTAGTAAAGTTTTTTGAATCTCACCACTGGATTGTACCCATAACTGATAAAACCCATGCCAACCATTTCCCCCTGGGTCTCCCAAACCCAGCTAGAAACTAAATCCCTTCCCTCTCCTATTCTAAGCAGCATTTTAAATCCATTTCAGCTGACTTCATTGGCTACCCCTTGGAATTTTTGAAAGCTTTATGGGATCCATCGAGGACTGGAGCTCCACTTTTGTGGCAGAAGATGAGATCAGTTTTGCAAAGAATAAATATCCAACTTTATAGCCAGAGCCCTCTAAACACCAAGGGGAGATTCCATAATACTCCCTCAACCCTTCATTACCTCTCCAGGGTAAGACATGAGGTTGCCGAAAGTACATGAAGCAAAGTGGCAACTAACAGACTTGGAAGAAAGGAGACTGCATGAGAGATGCATCAATTCAAACAGATATTCCACTCTATCTATCATCTATCTATCTGTCTATCATCTAGTATCTGCCTGCCTGCCTGCCTATATCTGTCTGTCTGTCTGTCTATCTATCTGTCTATCTATCTATCTATCTATCTATCTATCTATCTATCTATCTATCTATCTCTAATCTTTACCTATCCTTTCATCCATCTATCATTATTTCTCTCATCTACCTACATCTATCATTATTACTCTCTCATATCTATATCATCTATATTATCTATCTATCTATCTATATCTATCTATCTATCTGTCTATCTATCTATCTATCTATCTATCTATCTATCTATCTATCTATCTATCATCTATCTAGGATCTATCTATCATCTATCTATATCTATATATATATCTATCATCTATCATCTGTATCTATTTATCTATCAAGGATCTATCTATCTATCTATCTATCTATCTATCTATCTATCTATCTATCTATCTATCATCTATCTATCATCCATCTATCTATCATCTATCTATCTGTTAAGTTCTGCGCATTGGTGCATGGAACGGAGAGGAGGCAGTGAACAGTGAACTTCAACTCTTTATTAATCATTCTGAACAGAGCAAAAACCTAGGGCAGCAGCAGCCCTTTTATAGGGCAGGCTGCTGATCTAGTAACCAATGAGAAACGTGGAGTGTTAAACCCTTGAACCAATGAGAGTGGCTCGTTAACAGCCAATCAGATTCTCCTGAACGGACCAATCCGATATCACTATTATCGGCCAATCAGAAGCGCAGGATTAGAACCCTGCTTTTTCTAAAGGTTTGATAAAACTTTATTTAAGCGTTTTATTAGTTCATAACACCCCTTCCCGGGTTCCGTTTAAGGGGTGCGGTGATGTAATCCCTGAGATATGAAGGTTGTTTTGACTGTCTATTAGATTTGCGCTGTCCCACCGGTTCCTGTCTGTAATCCGGTTTCGGCGGGATGTTTTTGGGCATATCAGGTACCGGTGGTTCTGCATCCTCATTGGACGATTCGGTGCCGCTAATGTTCTCTTTGTTGTCCTCCGATCTTTGCGGGCTTGCTTCTGTTGAGGTATTCCTCTGTGGCAAGGACACTCCCCTTCCCGATTCTTCTTCATTTGTCACGCCCGATTGCTGACTTCCTTCGCTCCTGCTTTCCACCATCTCGAATTCGGTTTCTTTGACATCCCCTCCCCCCTCAGTTTGGGAGTCACAGGAGTCGCAGGAACTGGGTTGTAGCCTAGAGCGAAGCTGATCTTTATGGCGTTTCCATATTTTTCCGTCGCAGGTTTTCACACAGTATGACCTGGGTCCGGTGGCTTGAATTACGGTTGCCTCGACCCACAACGGTTCGCCGGAAAGGTTTCTGGCGAAAACTAAGTCGTCTATCTTGAACTCGCGGCATTTTCTGCTAGATCCACAGGGTTTTTCTGGCTCGTAAGACGAGTGAAGCCGGTCGAGGTGGGAACGGAGCTTGCATCCCATCAATAGTTCAGCTGGAGTCTTGTTGGTGACACTGTGCAGAGTGATGTGCTGGAGTAGGAGTATTCTGTTTATTTTATCTTCAATGTCCCAATAGTCCATTTTGTAGAGGGTTTTTTTAACAAATTGTACCATGCGCTCGGCTCTTCCGTTAGCCGCAGGGTGCACTGGCGAAGTTAGCGCATGGCGAATACCCCAGTCCGCTAAGTATTGTTCAAAGGGTGGAGTGGTAAACTGGGGTCCATTGTTGGAGACCAGAACGTCTGGCAGCCCATGCGTCGTGAATAGCCTGTTCAATTTCCAGATGATGGACTTGGTTGTAGTACTCTTCATTTCGTGGATCTCGAGCCAGTTGGAATAGGCATCCACTGTTAGGAGGAATGTATGTTCCTTAGTAGGTCCCACAAAGTCAACATGGATGCAGGACCACGGTCCCCGGGGTGTTTCCCATTCTGTTGGAGTTGCTTTAGGTGGGGCACTGCTAACTTCTTGGCACTTTAAACAAGTCTTTACCCAGGTTTCGATCTGTTTGTCGATGCCTGGCCACCATGCGTAGCTTCGTGCGAGCGCTTTCATACGCACGATGCCGGGATGACTATCATGCAGTGTTTTTAATACTGCTCGTTGTAACTGCTCTGGGACGACGACTCTACCCCCCCGTAGGATGCAGCCTTTTTGCAAAAAAAGTTCTGTTTGCCGGTTCCTGAAGGGGGTGAAGTCATCAGTGGTTTGTTCTACTGGCCATCCCTGTTTGACCCAGCTAAGAACTCACGCTAAGACAGGATCGTGTTTTGTTTCGATCACAATGTCTCTGGCTGTTAGCGGCGGTGAATGTAGCGTTTCAATCTGGAATGTCGTAAGGGTTGGAGCTGGGTCGTCGATGGTTTCCGGAAGTGGTGCACGGCTCAGTGCGTCAGCGTGGGAAATGGCTTTCCCCAAGCGGTGTTGCAGTCTATAGTTGTACGCAGCCAAAAACTCCGACCAGCGAGTCATTCTAGGTGATAATATATAGGGGGTTGGCTTGTCTCCCACTATAATCCCCAGCAAAGGTTTGTGGTTGGTAACAATAGTAAAAACTCATCCATATACATATTCATGAAACCGTTTCACAGCAGATACAACAGCAAGAGCCTCTTTGTTGATCTGGCTATAGTTACGTTCAGCCTTTGATAGGGTCCTTGAAAAATAGGCAATAGGGGCCTCACTTCCATTTGGTAACACATGGCTCAAAATGGCTCCTACTCCAAACGGTGACGCGTCACATGTAATTGTTAAAGGCAAAGTCTTGTTATACTGCATTAAAACAGGATCTGAGGTTAATAAGTTTTTTACTTGTCGGAACGCGTGCTCCTCTCGGTGCCCCCAGACCCAGGTTGCTTTTTTGTCGAGAAGTCTATGTAGGGGCTCAGCTACGGTCGCTTTGTGGGGCAGGAAGATGTTGTAAAAATTAATGAGCCCCAGAAAAGCTTGGAGATCAGTCTTATTTCTGGGTCTTGGGGCATTTTTGATTGCTTTTAGTTTGCTATTGGTGGGATGAATGCCTTGTTTATCGATTAGGTACCCCAGGAACTCTACTTTATCTGTACACAGTTGACATTTATTTTTTTTAACCTTAAGGCCGGAGTCTTTAAATTTCTGGAGAACCAGTCTGAGACCCTCCTTTAGTATTTCTCTATTCAGGGCAGCAATTAAAACATTATCAAAGTATGGTACGAACCCTTTGATCCCCTGCAAGAGTCTCTCCATCAAACTTTGAAAAATCCCTGGGGCTACGCTAACTCCGAATTGGAGTCGGTTGCACTTAAAGGTGCCTCAGTGCGTAACGATCGTTTGTGCCTCTGCTGTTTTTTTATCTACAGGCAGTTGTTGGTACGCCTGTGCTAAATCCAATTTTGCGAAGACTTTTCCATCCCCCAGGGAATGGAGAAGGTGTTGTATCACCAGTACCGGGTAAGCGTTCTGTTGAAGGGCGTGATTCAGGGTGGCCCGGCAGTCCCCACAAATCCTTAACGATCCATCCGGTTTGATGGGTGTTACGATTGGGGTTTCCCAACGAGCATGGTCTGTTGGTTCTAAAACACCCTGGGCTATTAATTTATCAAGCTGCTCATCAATCTTTGGTTTAAGGGCAAAAGGTACCCGACAAGGCTTAAGGCAGATGGGGGCTATTTCAGGATTAAGGTTAAATGATATCGGGGTCCCCTTGTACTCACCTTGTTTGTCTGCAAAGACGTCCTGGAATTCCTGGACGAGGGCCTCCTCCCAGTCATTGCTTCTGGTTTGGTGAATGCCGGCTACCTTGATCCCGAGTGGGGCGAACCATTGAAGGCCTAACAAGCTAGGCCGATCACGGTCGACGACGGTCAATGGTAAAGATGCAGTATGATTTTTGAATGAGACCTGGACTTGGCTGGATCCAATGACCAGAATTCGGTTCCCTTGATAATCTTTGAGTATGATTCTTTGGGTTCTGAGGTCTTGACGCCAGACGGCAGGGATTAATTGTTTAAGGGTCTTCCAGGAAACCATCAAGAGGGACGATCCTGAATCGACTTCCATCACGCAGGGCTGGTTTTCGATGGCAACCTTCACTCGGATCTTCTTTGCATCTAGTGATGAGGCGTGTCCAATTGCAATGGTTTGGTGTGCCTCTTCTCGTTTTATTGAATTTGCCAGTGGTTTATTTCTGTAGGAGTGGTTGTTCCATTGGTGGTTCAAATGTTCCCAACTCACAGGACGATTTCCTGTGGTTTGGCGGTAGTTGGTTCCCCTCTAAAGTGGGCTGGATCCTTGCTTGCTTCTACAGACCTTTCCGATTTGGCCTTTTTTCCCACAAAAGTGGCAGAACACGTCGAGGAATTTGCAGTCTGATTGCGGGTGGTCTGCCCCACAACCTGCGCATTGGTGCTGTAGTCTTTGATTCCGCTGGTGGCGTTGGTCACGTTCAGACCGGAGCCGGTTGACCTCCTCATCACTTTCTGATGACGATTCGAGGTCCTCGTGGTGGGTTGCCACTGTGTGTCTCTCTAGGCGCGGTGAGGTTTCACTGGCGAGTTGGCAGAGCGGTGTGTTGGTGTGGCGTATTCGGGCAGCCGACTTCCTGGTTGCTTCTGCTGCAGTAGCGTCAGCGATGGCATCTGCAAGGCTGATGTCGCCTTTCGCCATCAGCTTACTCTGCACATGTGGTGCATCTAATCCCAGAATTATTCGGTCTCTCAGAGCTTCTTCGAGGTCGGTGAACCCGCAGAAGCCTCCCAGGTTCCAGAGATCCACGATGAAATCTGCAACGCTTTCTCCTTTCTGCTGGTCTCTCTGGTAAAATTCATTTCTTCGGACAAGCGTTGGTATGGTAGGTGCATAGTGGGCCCGTAGGAGGGGCTCGAAGGCGTCCCAGTCCATGGATTTCACCTCAGCCGGTTTTGCCAGTGCCTTGGCCATCTTAAAAATGGCAGGTCCGCAGTGGGTCAGGAATACTGCTCGCTTTTTTCCCGTAGTGGCATCCTTCAAGTTGTTGGTCTCCAGAAACATCTGGAACCGGTCCATGTATGAGTCCCAGTCTTCTTGTGCTGGGTCAAATCGAGCGGGTGGTATGGCGCCGTCGGACATGGTTTCCGCTGTCGATGTGCCTTCAGCCACATGCTCTGTTTGATGCTCTGTAGTGTTCAGTCAGCTCTGACGTCTCTGTATCCCACCTTCGTCGCCAGTGTTAGGTTCTGCACATGGGTGCAAGGAGCGGAGACGAGGCAGTGAACAGTGAACTTCAACTCTTTATTAATCATTCTGAACAGAGCAAAACCCTAGGGAAGCAGCAGCCCTTTTATAGGGCAAGCTGCTGATCTAGTAACCAATGAGAAACGTGGAATGTTAACCCCTTTAACCAATGAGAGTGGCTCGTTAACAGCCAATCAGATTCTCCTGAATGGACCAATCCAATATCGCTATTATCGGCCAATCAGAAGTGCAGGATTAGAACCCTGCTATTTCTAAAGGTTTGATAAAACTTTATTTAAACGTTATATTAGTTCATAACACTATCTATCTCTATATCTATAATTATCTATGACCTATCTATCTCTCCTTCTCCTTCTCTCAATTCCAAATTGATTAGCAGCAACAAGTTATTAATGATACCTCCTTCTCCTCTTTCTCCCTTCTCCCTTCCCGCTTCTCCCTTCCCTCTTCTCCCTTTTCTCTCCTCCTCCTCCTCCTCCTCCTCCTCCTCCTCCTCCTCCTCCTCCTCCTCCTCCTCCTCCTCCTCCTCCTCCTCCTCCTCCTCCTCCTCCTCCTCCTCCTCCTCCTCCTCCTAAGCTTTCTTAACACTTTGGAAAAAGTAAATCTAAAGGGGAGGAATATCCCTTCTTATTTAGAGGTTTTCTCCATGAGTTGTTCAATTTCATAATCCCATGTAGGTCGTGGCACATTCTGGTGCATATGACAACTACAGAACTCTGCTTGGTTGCATTTTGGTGCCCTCAGCCTGGCCTAGCCGAACTGTTCAAAGAGCCTCCCTGCACCCTGACACTAATCCGGGGTCTCTGTCAGGCTGATAAAGGGTTCAACCTCTGTTCTCCAGATTCCCTCGGACGGCCTGGAGTCGCCCTCCATCGTGGCGGCATCTCCCTTAATGGTGTCCTGACAGACGGCGAATAATCCTCAGGTTGAATTAATCAAAGGTGAAAAGGGGGAATCAGTAAATGTCTTATCCTTTTGCTGCTTTCATCAATCCAGCTAACTGAATTTGAGCTAAAGCTTGGTAAATTTTCTGCAAAGGGAAATTAATATGTAGCACATCTGAGGCCTGGCACCGGCCTGCAAAATTGGAAAGGCTGCATTATATCAGAGGGCGATTATTCGCCGAAGCCCAGATAATCAGAAAGGAGCTTCTCTTCATTTTTTTGCGTTGAACCCCACTACAACCTTGAAGCCAATGCACAATCTTTTCAATCTCTCTTTCTCTCTCTCTCTCTTTCTCTCTCCCCGATGTCTGCCCATCTCAGGAATATATTCCATTGCCCATTTCTCTGGCCCACCCGTGATGGACTCAATTCAATTACCTCAGAAAATACATATTCAGGGCCATGAAGATGCTCTGGATGGATGGAAGGAACAGATGGGAAAAAACAAAGGAATCTGTACTTATCCAATAATAAGTTTCATTTGGAAGAGGTTTGAAAACAATTCTGCCTCGCATTTGTCCCTGTCAGGTCACATTATCCACAAATGAAGTTTACAAAATATCAATTCACTTTCAATAAAGGGAGGCTGAATCTCAACACATGAGTGTTGAATTTACCAAATCATAATCCTTGAGGGGGCCCTGGCGGCTTCCACGTATTTTTCCAGTCAGAGGTAATCAAAAGCGGACTGCTGAATACTAATACATTCAATTTCACCCTTTTTGTTCGCATCTGTTCCCTGATAATACCATTTCTCTACACTTTCTGAACACCAGGGATGGCACTGTATGCTGCACACTCTGGAAAAGAGAGCATCCTTTAACTTAGACAGCTCTATAAAATGGAATATATTTCACATATTTTCTGTTTTAAAAATCTATTTGTAGATTAATAAACAGGGAAAAAAGAACCCTGCTTGGAACCCGTCTTACCACTCCATTCGGCAACTGCTAATTTTCTAATCTTCCAACCAAGTCTATATTTTGCAATGTTGGAATCTTGCGCCATTGTCTTCAAAGGAGAAAAGAAATTTCACTTTTCTTCACCCTCCAATTTCAGTGTTCTCAAACAGACCCAACCCTTCTCCGCCAGATTAATATAAACCTCTTTAATTGTCAAATTATCACAAGTCATACCAATGAAGATTGTAAGAGGGTGGCTGCTGAAGATGTCTCTATCATGTTCAAGCCAAGCCAACATGATGCTGCAGGTGGGAAAAAAAAAACAACATTATCCCAATTTGAACTGGCCAAAGCACTGTTCCCTTTCACTGGGTTTCCAGATTCATTTTAGCCTGTTAATATGAAATCAGTTCCAAAATATTAGAAGGCTAGAGGCTAAAACATATGAAGAATGGTTATAGGAATGGGGCATATCCAGTTTAATAAAAAGGACTAGGGGGGACATGAAAACAGGGTTCCATAACTGGAGGGATTGCCACAAAGGGGGGGGGGGTCAACTTATTCTCCAAAGCAAATGAAGGCGAGAGAAGAATCAATGGATGGAAACCAGTCAAGGAGAGAAGCAACCTAGAAATTTCCTAATGGTGAGAGCAATCAACCAATGGAACAACTTTTTTTTTTTTTGAAACAAATTTTATTAATTTTAAAGACAAACAACACATCATTAACCATTAAGTACATAAAACCTCTTAACATTATAAATTTTTACAAGTCGGATAAAACATTATTTTTATACAACATAATTCTAATTTATCCCATTTCCATATGGACACATAAATATCTTTCAGCAAATTTCTCATTATTTCTCTTTACTCTTATTCAATTTTATTTCTTTTCTATATTTATCCATTTTATAGTCATCATATTCATTTCTTTCTGACTTGTTTACAATTACATTCCTCCAAGGTTTTATTAATTCTTTTTTTTTTTTAAAGATTTTTAACAATTTTACAGAAGACACAATACACAAACATACAAAACACAAAACATAAACAAAACTAAAAGATCTTTTCTGAAGGTTGTCTGATCCCGGGTTAAAACTCTTCACACAGACACAAATTCAAACATCATATTCATCCCATATATCCTTCCATATCTTATTATCATTTTCTTTTTTTTATATATATATAACCAATGGAACAACTTGACTTCAGAAGTTGTGGCTGCTTCATCACTGGAGGTTATCAAAAAGAGACTGGACCCAACTATTTACCTGAAATGCTCCAGGGTCTCCTTTTTCAGCAGCGGTTGGACTAGAAGACCTCCAAGGTCCCTTCCAACTCTGTTATTCTATGCCATGTTCTAAACCATGACTCCAGAAAAGCAAAGGTATCACTTAAAAACAAGTCAGAATATTATTTATTTATTTATTTATTTCACTTATTTCATTCAGTTTATATAGCCACCTATTTCATTGTGTGATGCCGGGTGATTTATGAGTTCACATATTCCTCTAACCAGCCTATTAAGCCAGCCACAATTGAATTTCCACCATACATTAAGACACAGAAAATGGGTTCCAAATCATAACCAACATACAAAGCCACAACAATCTATGTTGTTTAATGGAAGCCATGGTTACACAAAATTATTTGCATAAAAATAATGAATTCAGAATGAAACTCTGGTGATTGTTGGATGATGCTCCAAGGAACTGTCATGTAAAACATAAAGAAGGCATCAAAATAGCAAAAACAGCTTAAATAAAAGTGCAATCTATCTTGCCATAATGAAGAATTCTGTACCTCCATTCATTTGGTGCCAATTCAAGTGCAAATGTTTGATTGAATTAAGGGTTCACATTCTCTACTTTTATAAATGCTTCCCTTCAAACTGGACTGGGTGTGCCTTGAAAGATGGCATAAGAAGATGTCTCTAGGGAGTAAATATTTTGTGGATTACCCAACTTTCAGGCTACGTGAAAGTTGGCCGTTGGAAACATCTGGTTGCATGGAGGAGAAGCCCTTGCC
The DNA here is from genome assembly GCA_033807585.1 of Hydrophis major. Lineage (NCBI taxonomy): Eukaryota > Metazoa > Chordata > Lepidosauria > Squamata > Elapidae > Hydrophis > Hydrophis major. The sequence continues at coordinate 3,406,781 of CM066332.1, forward strand.
CAAAACTTTTCGGGCAAGTCACTGAGGAATATTCTGATGAGGCAGCAATAGGGAGAAATGGAAAGAAAGTTGCACCAAAGCTAAGAGAAAGTTGAGGAGCAGAAGAGAAACTCATGGAACTGAAGAATGAAAAACATACTGGTGAACTCCAGTCCTGCAGCTGTCATAACCCACCATCTGCTTTCAACTGATATTATATTCATACCATGAGCTGTTTAATAGAAGCTTCCATCTCTTTCCATCATCAGAGGGTTTAACTTCTTCTTTCCTTAAAGGAGCACTTTAAGGACAGAGACCGTAAGGACAGAGAACTTCTGTCTGAGAGCTGGACAATAGCAATTTGACGTGACGTGCGATCGGTGAATCTATTTTGCAGAGGAAAAGCTAATAGCAGGTACAATTTCCAGGTGATGCTGATGCTGATTAGTGTAAAATACGTTGCCTGGTATTGTGTCATCATTGGTGAGGTGAGGTGAGCTCTTGGGGGAGGTGAAAGCTTCTTGGATCCTCTTCCTATAGAAGCAGTCTTCACCTTTTCTTCTGCCAGTCACAACCTTGTCCAAAGGCAATTCTTCAAGCTGCCTCCCTCTTTCTCCGCATGTTCCCAGGTCATTAGAGAGGATCTTGTGAAAGTGAAGTTGTCACTGTCTAGATGACACCCTCAGATTTTGTAATAGGACATCACGGAGGGCAAGCCAACTTGTTGTCGAAAAGAAGGACTTGTTCTGCATTGGGCAATTTCCTTGCCTCCAACACCGAGAGTTGAGATTTTTCAGCCCGTCGAGCTCTGATCAAATTTAATTATGCACCACTGAGTGAGGATTAATGTGGATAGAAATGCACAGCTGAGTGCACATCCCCAATGAAAGTGTGGTATTACAGAGAGATGTGCTATCTGTACGCATTGTGTTACTTTCACTGGGGTGTCCATTTGAAGTGCTTCTCCTGCCCCATTCAAAGCAAATGGTGGCTTGGCAGCAGGATTCTCCTTGACAGTCTACGCAAATCATTTGGGGGCCCTGTCACAAGCACACAAGGAAAACAGTTGAGCAGAGGTACACATCTTGTAGGTGCATTATGAAACCCACCCTTCAGGGCTTGGCAGTATGGGAAAGATGGGTGAGAAATAAAAGAAAGGTTTGGGGGCATCTATAGAAGTTTGATGGACCTAGAACTCTTCATAAAATGCTAAATTCTGCACTTGGGAGTAAAATTCAACATCAGATCTACACCTCTCACAACAACAACTGCTGTGTTTTCCCCCAGATGAGGTGAAGGCAACAAAGAGTCTACGGTGGATATGTTCAAATCACATAAGAGAGAGTAGTTCCTGCATTTATTTATTTATTTATTTATTTATTTATTTATTTATTTATTTATTTATTTATTTATTTATTTATTTATTTATTTATTTATTTATTTATTTATTTATTTATTTATTTATTTATTTATTTATTTATTTATTTATTTATTTCCTTCCTTCCTTCCTTCCTTCCTTTCCTTCCTTCCTTCCTTCCTTCCTTCCTTCCTTCCTTCCTTCCTTTCCTTCCTTCCTTCCTTCCTTCCTTCCTTCCTTCCTTCCTTCCTTCCTTTCTTTCTTTCTCTCTCTCTCTCTCCCTCCCTCCTCCCTCCCACCCTCTGTTAGGCCTGCCCCAACTTGATCCATATGTAGTGAAAAGTATACTAAAAGCCAAGTGGATTACAATAAGCAAAGCCAGAGAGAGAGAGAGAGAAAGGGAGGGAGGGAGGGAGAGAGAGAGAGTTATCTAGTCACATTCAAAGGAACTGTTTTGGTCACCTTCCCTGCATTGGCAGGCTAGATGGTGAGCCGTTGCATTCTCATCCCAGATCTCTGGCCTTGGGGCAATGAGCCGATCTCTCGGGAAGGCACAATGAATAGTTTCAGTTTCCCTCTTCCCAGAAGCTCCAGCCCCCCACAGTTTATGGCAGGCTGGCATCTACAGCAAAGCAAGGCTGAAGTTCAGGATGGCAGTTCTGACATCCTCCCTCCCTCCCTTCCTTCCAGGTAGTCTATAAATAGTTGTGGAAGTCTTGCAGAATATCTTCTGACTGAAATCTGCATTGCTGCCATCACATTGCTACTCCTACATGAGGACAGAAACTTTCTTATTCTCCCCAAAATGAAGACTTCCCTAGAACTATATTTCTCCACAACCACCGGGCCTTGTTTCTGAGCCAATGTTTTGGATTGCACCCCTCTGAAAGACCTCTCAAAATGCCTGAAAGCAAATTTATTCATAGCCAGAAGTGATGAAACAATACGTTGTGAGTGTGGGCCATGAAATCTCCACGTTGCTCTCATTCCATTACGAAAAAAAGCCGAGTCCCATCCCATCCAGATTAACTTAGCCCTGCATGAAACAATCTACACTATATTAACCTCATGCTGTTGTAAAAATGGTTTGTCGCTTTATGAAATTATGTTTGGACAAAACAACACACACCAAAAATAGTCAACATTCCCTATTTACTGTGAAGTTTACATCCAATGTTTTGGGAACCAAATCATATTAAAACTATGGTTAATGCAGCCATTTAGAAAGCGTGTCATTTTAAAATAGTGACATGGGGTGCAGATGTGCAACTTTGTGGGGATGACAACTGGAAGAATAACCATTAAGTGATGCCCAGTTTTCCTTTCTGCGTAAAATGTCTAATTGGAAAACAAAACAAAGATTCTCCATCAAATGAGTTTTGGCACAGATACAGCTTTCCTTTAGCAAATCCGACACATCAATGGCATTCAAGGTCTAATTTTAAAGCCATAAAAGCATGGATGAAATAAGTGTTTCTGAACTATTTTGATATGCTTGCCCATTCTTTCTGAAACCTGGAAATGTTACTTCAATGACCGCACATTAGTTGGTTTTAGGATCAATAGGAAAAAGAAAGATGAAATGAAAGGGAGGAGAATTGTATCCCAATAAGGTGCTTGAAAATAATTCCAAACTTGTTTTTTGCACATATTTAAAGACCTTCAGGTGCAACCTGGAATATGCAATATACCATAGAGAAGAGCAGAGACCCGGAGGCTAAATCGTACAATGAACGATTGTGGAAACTAAGTACAGTAATGGCCAGAATTGTGGAAACCTTTTGGGAAAAATATATTTTTGAGGTTTGATGGCGAATTGCACCCCTTTTTTTGCTGGAGTTTCAAGATCATCATATTCCATTGCTGGAATGGCCTGGGAATAGCTCAATTGAAACCCAATTGAAAATCTATGGAGCTGACTAAAGAAATTTGTTAGTCAGAAGTGATCCAGCAATAAAACCCGTTTAATAGAAGCAATCATTCAATCTTGGTTTCACATTAAAACAGCTGCAGAACTAAAAGACTTGGTTCACTCCATGGGAAGATGTTGTATGGGCATAATTCATGGTAAAGGTTATCCAACTAACTATTAACTGACATGGTGATAAGTTTTGTATACCTTGTTTTTTCTATGTGTTTCATCTCTCTTCTTTATACTGTAACTTCTATTCTAATAACAAATCCTTCATAAAAGTTATTGCATCACTTTGTTGATTAAATTATCTTTCCATTGATATATAATTTTATGGTACTACTAAAAAAAAAAAAAACCACTGGTTTTTAAGCTAGTTTTAGAAAAGACATTTTTCCCAAAAGGTTTCCACAATTTTGACCACTACTGTAAGTCTAGTCTAACAGAGAGACCAGGGGTGACATGACAGCTGTCTTCCACTACTTGAGGGACTATCACAGAGAAAAGGGGGACAATCTACTCTCCAAAGCACTTGAAGGCAGGACAAGAAGTAAATGGGTGGAAGGTTATGAAAGAGAGATCCAATCAGGAACTAAGGAGAAATGTCCTGAAAATGAAAACAATTAATCAGTGGAAGGGGTTGCCTTCAGAAGGTGTGGGTGCTCCATCACTGGAGGTTTTCAAGAAGAGATTTCAAGGACAAGCATTTGCCAGGAATGGTATAGGGTCTCCTGCCTTGGGCAGGGGGTTGGACTAGAAGACCTCCAAGGTCCCTTCCAATGTTATGATTCTATGTTCTATGCTTCATCCCATCAAAGAGCACCCACGGCCACCTTTAGCTCCATGGTATCAAAGGCTTTTCTCCACTGAGTTCAACGCTTGCTCTGTCCAGGGTCCTGAAGAAAGAAACTTTCCTGAACTTAATACATCCAGGCTGATGGAGTGAGACCAAACAAAACTGAACCGGCAACATGGTTTACATTGGTTGGCTTCTTCTGTGAGATGCTGCATTCCTACAATACCCTGGTGAAATGCAGGACAGGGCTGCATTCACAGCCTTCGAAACAGGGGTGCTTCCATTGTATTTTTTATTTTATTATTTAGAATAAACCAAGATGTTTGGTGCCAAATTAACATGGGCTACCCCAATCTGAAGTCCTGAACATTGTGGCTCGTGTCAATCCAGCATAGCACAGAATGTCTGAAATTAATTGATAGAGAATTCACCAAGTCTTCCATCTAAGGAAAATTCCAGGAGAGAGATAATCATTATTAGGAAGGATCCAATATAATGACCTGAAACTTTAGCTTCTACTTGGAATGGGATGGAATGGAATGGAATACAATACAATAGAAAATATACTATAGAATAGAACATAACATAGAATAGAATAGAATAGAATAGAGCAGAATGGAAAAGAATATAAAATAGAATAGAATAGAAAATAGAATAATATATACTGCAGAATAGAATAGAAATAGAAATAATAGAAATAGAAAGGAAAGGAACGGAACGGAACAGAATAGAATAGAACAGAATAGAATTCTTTATTGGCCAAGTGTGATTGGACACACAAGAAATTTGTCTCCAGTGCAGAAGCTCTCAGTATAGTACAAACAACAAGTAATGTAATCATAAGATGTCAATAAGAAATGGTAGTAGAAAAGATGAGAAGGATAATAATAGTACAGCCCTACTACACGGGTAAATATCCTTAGACATAAGACACTACTGTGAGGATTAGGTGTTCAGCAGAGTGATGGCACAAGGGAAAAAATTATCTCTGTGTCTCGTTGTTTTGGCATGCAATGCCCTATATTGGCATCTCAAGGGGAGGACTTGAAACAGTTTTTGTCCAAGATATGAGGGGATCTGTAGATACTAGATATTTTGTAGGACTCTCTAGCCAGGCTACTCTGAAGGTGGGATGTTGTGCAACATATTGCACAGGGAAGTTGTGCCATATTTTGATAGATTTCACTCTCAAGGCCAGGTGACATCTGGACAGATGCAGCACTGAATATCCAGAGAAAACACTGGAGGCCCCTAACTCTGTTTAATCCATGTTCATTACCGACCCTTGTTCTATTGTATTTTCTATTGATTGTGGGGGTCAATTCAGCAGGGGGGGGAGGGAGCCATTTGTTGATTTTCAATTATTGGCAACAAGAGAGCCATATATTGCATTTGAATTCAGATTTCTGGCTGGGCTCAGAGTCACAAGAAGCATAGAAGTCTCAGCACCTCCTAAATCCCCACATTGACAACTAAGCCAAATCTTGATACAGACCATAATGATAATTTGTACCGATGTCTTTTAAAAGAAAATAGAATGTCCCTTTGTTTCTCTCAATTGGACATTGTCTAGCTAACTATGAGATTAGGTAGTAAATTGTAGTTTATTGTGCATGAATTAACATGGGTGTGAGTCCTCAGCTGCAAAGTTTATTTGTTACCTGTTGATTTGTTTGTTTTCTTTAGTTGCTAGTTCAAGGTTTTTCTTTTTTCTTTTGTTTCGCAGACACGATAAAAACAAATAAAACCCCATCCAACAGAGCTATTTTTAAGCAGCCTAGCCTAGCATACTCCTCATTTGCATATAAAGTGCAGTCAATGTGAATTGATCAAAACCAAATTAACAGCAATTGGGTCCAATACTTTCCCTGTTTACACATTATTTTTCTACCTTTAACATATAGATGTATTGAATTCAGCTTAGCAACCTGAGCATGAATGCTTTGGCCTTTAAAAAGAGAAACTTATCTGTAATTAAAATCATGCACAAGTTTTAGTGGAAGCCTGTTTACTGCCCACAAAGAAAGCTATTTTTGAAAATGAATAGATTTCCACACAGCAGTGAATGTATTTCATTCTGAGTTAAATCCCCTAAAATTATAGTGTCAGATGCTAAAGAATCATCCAGCCACATAAATGTCATCATGCCTGCATTCAAAATTGGCTTTTAAAAAAACCCTGTTTGATTGTTTCTAAAAGTAAGATGGCAAATAAACAGTGCAGCCATCCTTCTTAGAGAGGGGGCAGTTGTACTTGGTACAAATAATTTGCTGAAACCCCAAGATGAAAAGTAATATAGTTTTTAGAATTAAAACCCAAAGACAGATATATTATACGGGCTATAAAATATGATTTATATTCGAGCATTTTGCAATATATGTCTTACTTATTGCTCTTCAAAATTCCTGCAGTCTCCTTACAATTCTTATATGCTGCAGTGGTGATTCTCAAATGTGGGGACTTAACTATAATGATGGATGAATTGGTGGGATCCTTTCAAAATAAAATTAAATCACGTGTCATGATTGGCAGATGGCTTTGATAGATAACGAGACCCACTGATTTATCCTTCTCTAAAATCGCACTCTGGATTTTGTTTACAATTTGGATTGCACAAATGGATTGTGGGTTTCCTGATGCTTGAAGGCAGCAAATTTTGAATGTTCCCACTTTGCTTACAGAACCTGATCATTTCTTTTTTAAATAAAGTGACCTCTTCTCCTAGGTGGTCATGAATAACCCAAGGTGGTGGATCTACAGTTTGAGAATCTGTCCAGCACAATATTGTCAAGATGTGTTCAAGAAAACATTTGCAACAAGAGCTTTGGTCCTGAGCCTCTTAGCACAATCCGTTATAGAGCTGACTCTCACACTAGATAAAGTGTTACCTTATCTACTATGCATAAATAGAGAGTATTGCTTCCAATTAATTGCAGAAGTAAAAAAAAACCAAGGTAAGTCTTTTCTAAACTTGATTCCAAACTACAGTTAGAAAATTAAATTTTCAGTCATGTAGGGTTAGTGTTCCTAGAACCTAATTATGGGGATTGAGCAATTTATGTGACTGGTACTCAATTTAAGACCAGTCACATAGTGCCACACACACATAAAAAAAGATTGTAAATTTGGATCAGTTAGGTGGGTGAGGTTAATTTAGCTGCCTATCGGAGGCTGCTGTGGTTTTACTCCAATTTTATGCTACGTAGTAGATTTTTTTCTGGGGAAGAATCAGAAGCTACCTGGAAGACAAATATTAATTATTAGCTTGGATTTCCTTTGATGATGTATGATATTTATTATCTTAACAAATAATGAGAACTGCCATTAGGAAAACTCTATGACTGTCACTTTGTCGCTTGTATCCTTACGATTTATATTGACTATTTCCTAGTATGATTTGATTGCTTCTTGTACCCTGTGGCTATCATTAAGTGTTGTACCTGATCTAGACAGATGTCTCTTTTCTTTTATGTACACCGAGAGCATTTGCACCAAGACAAACTCCTTGGGCATCCAATCACACCTGGCCAAGAAAGAATTCTACTCTATTCAAGGTACGGTAACAGATTTCTGCCCTCAGTCTTAATTCAAAGAGTTTCTGAAGTTTCTTGGGTAGAGAAAACCCTGTTCAAGAAATGCCATTTCCTAGGATTGTTTATGATCATGACATTTTGAAAATGGGCTTCTTTATCATTTCCTAAAGTCTCGTTTTAGAGGGTTACGACAGTGAGAAACGAAAAGGGAGGCAGAAATGTCAGCTTGACAGCTGAGAATGAAAAATTGGAGAGAAACCTATTTGGATGGAAGCACTGTGGGCTGTTAGCGGCGGACCTATAGATTAAAATTAGGTTCCAGATTGCTGGAATAGAATGATGTAGTCATTTGAAGGAAAGATTTTTAGAAGTAGGAAAGGAGACTGTTAAAAGATTTGGCTCTTTGGCTCTTTGTGGTGCTAGATAGATGAAAAGCCATCACAATGTCCCATTTTTTGTTCTTGAGGTGGCTTTTGAAGAAGCCTCCATTAGATTGACATGATTTATTCTTGGCCTAAACAGAAAGTGATGGACCAGTGGCCATTGAAACCACAGAAGACATTTGAGATCAACTTGATTTTAGCAAATCTGAGGGAAACATCACAAACTTTCTGGAAAACAACTCCATTTATAACCAAGAAAAAAAACAACAACCCCAAAGTCTTTTGCTCAAGAAAGTTTCGTGGTATTCTTTGACAGTATCCATTTGCAAACTTCAGTTGATTGTATACCTGGGAAAGAATGTCAGGGAGAAAAGGATCCAGGCCAAGATTCTCTTATCTCTTTTTTCTGCAGCAAAAAGAGTAGTAAATTAATTTTTGTTCTTTAAGTGATATTGACAAGTTTATAAGTGTAATCACTTCTCAAAGCTGGCACCAAAAGCACCTGAGCTTGTTCCTGTGATTTATTGGCAGCTATTTCTATGGCTTGAGAGCCCCAGAAAAAGCAATCTAATTAGATCCAGAAATCCTGATCTGAAGATAATTTAGATAATAATTTATTCTGACTACTGATCTTACAGACACTTAAGGCAGTAATGTTATTCCAAGAATCCCCTTTGAACCATTTTAAGCAGGCTTTTAAGAAGCTATCCAACAATGAAGATTAAACATTAGCTGATTACCGACAAGTAATTAACAATGTCAACGAAACACAGAAACTGAATTAATAATAATTATATCATCAACATGATGATCATCTTGTAGAGAATCCCAGAGAAGAAGAGAGGTTAATTACTCACTGCTAGCCGAACACCACCAAGTCAACCGCAACTATGCCTCCAGATAGTTGTAACTGCCAGACAGATAATTAATTAACATCATAATTGTAATGCAACCAGCATGAAAATATTGAATTATTACACCACTTCCTTTCTATTACTTATTACGACATGGTATAACTTTGGGGCACAAATATTGGCCATTTTTTTAGACTATTAGCTACAAAGACTTGCAAGAAAGAGGCACCTACCCAATTTCATCTTGGCTTCCTTTTTCTTCAGAGCATCACTGGTTTTTCTTTCCTTTTTTGTTCTCTCCACCATACTCTTTTTTTCCAGAGGGAGTGTCAAGTGCCAGAGAAACCAGGAGATCCAGGCCATTTGAGTGGGCATCAAGATTTGTTGCAAGCTTAAGCTCTGCAAGAATCTGAACCACTAACAGCAGAGGGGAAATTGGCAGGAGATAAGAGTAGAAGGAATTCAAGGTAGCCTGGACATTTTAGATCTCTTCTGGGTGCAAAGAGACCCGTGAGGCATTTGGCCCCTCCCTTGGGCTCAGCCTGGTCATCTCCTATGGAGCAGGGGGATTGTGGAAGTCACGGCATCAGCCTTGGAAGCCATATTTTATTTCGAAGCTTTGAGGCTGCCAGCTTCGAGTGCCTGGGAATTTGGGAGGGGGGATTTCTTAGTCAGCAGAAGAATAGTGTCGACAACATTCTTTCTCAGAGAGTCAAGGACATGTTTCCCTGCACCTGGAGGGGATTGACTGGAGGGATGTCTCCAGTAGGGACAAAGAGTTGATTGGGCCATGTGATGGATTGATGGGTGGCAGGGGAGGGAACTTTGAATTTCTCTTGTGGAAGGGAAAACCCAGAAGTCTCAGATTTGGATTTTCCCAGATGTGCCAATAGGACAACTCTCATAAAATGGAACTTTGAGGAAATGCTTGTCTTGGAGTTTATTGAGTTGGAGTTGGTTCGTTGGAACGCTGGCACAGGGTTTTGAGGTTTTTGATATATGAGTGTTTAAGAGTCTACAAATCAATGGGATTTGAAGTTTTGATCACTGAACTTGTGTGAGGTTCCTGAGCAAGGAGAGGAGGTGGAAAGTGAAGGAAATATTCCTAAACCAGAAATCTCTAAACCAGGAAGCAATCACTTTAGTTCCTCAATGGGAGGATAATAAGGTTCTTTTTTTAAAAGTTTTTTATTTTTCTAAACAAACACAGACAAAACAATACATAAAAACATAAAATCGTCTTTCAGTTACTTACAGTGTGTCGACTGGTTGCAATTCTTTTGTGCTACATGTCCATAGTCCTCCTTCACAAGTCCCATAAATTCCTCATATTTTCCATTTTATGTATATATATCAGTGTTATTATCATTATTGTTCTTTCATTTAACAATAACTATTTGTTCTACCACTTTATATAGGATATTCAACATTTTAATGTAATGTAATGTAACTTCCATTGCCACTTCATCTAATAAAAAATACATTCTTATATCATTTTCTCTTAAATTCTATTATTTTTATATTGCAAAGTTATCTATAAAATATACCATTTCCATACTTTTTTTTTCTAACCATTGATAAAATAAATCCCATATCCTATAATATTGTTTTTCTTCTTGTTCTCTAATTTCAAATGTCAATTGACTCATTTCAGCACATTCTAGTATTTTCTTAATAACTTCCTCCTGTGTTGGTATTTTCTCATTTTTCCAATTCTTTGCAAATACAATTCTAGCTGCTGTTAGTACATTCACAATCAAATATATTAGTTCTCTACTGTATATCTCAGGTACAATACCCAATAAAAATATTTCTGGTTTAAAATCAATATGACTTTTTGTCATTTTTTCCAACCATGTGTGGATTGTAGTCCAATTTTTTTTTGCCTCTGTGCATGTCCACCACATATGGTCAAATGAGCCAGGTATCTGATGACATTTCCAACATTTTTCAGATTTATTCTTAAACATTCTTGCAATTCTTGTTGAAGGAAGATGCCACCTATAAAACATCTTATAAAATTTTCTTTATATGCAGTTGACATTGTCATGTTATAATTTTGAGACCATAGTTTTTGCCATCTCTCTAGGTCAATCCCATATTCAAAATTTTCCCCCCATGCAATCATTGTTTCTTTAACTTGTTCTTCTTCTAATTTAACCTCTAATAAATATCTGTATAATTTCTTAATCACCTTTTCATCAGTACCTGTTAAAATTTTATCTAAGGCAATCAATTTATCATAAAAACCTTCTGTTTTGATATCTTTATCATATCTAGAATGTATTTGCGCATATGAAAACCAATTCATCCTTCTACCTTATTGCTTCAGTTCTTGCATAGATTTAAGTTCACCCTTTTCATTCATAATTTCGCCATATCTAACTGTTTGTTCTATTTTATATATCACTGGATAAGGTTCTGAACTATGTGGATGAAGATTCTACCTCATCCAGGCAAAGTTGTCTGAAGGTTGTCTGAAGTTGCACCTGGAGTCATTGTACCTGGGCTAATATTTTGTTGGTACTTTGAGAGAGGTTACGCTTCCCATCCAGGCAAAGCAAGACAGTGAGGCAGAGAGCCATTGGAAAGTACCAACTCCTGCCTTGCTAACCTCAGCGGTTTCCTTCCCAAAGTGCGTTGCAATACGGCCATGAAGGTTCTCCATCATCCAGGTAGAGTTGTCTGGATGGGAGATGAAACGTCTCTCAAATAGCAATAACATTAATCCAGTTGCAATGATTCAACCTTTAGACAACCTTCAGAGAAGGTTCTGAATCCTAAACCTTTCCTGGACTCTTTAATAGCAGCTGGTGCCTTTCTTTAGATATTGGTGTCTCCCCTCTTTCTTCACACTGCCTTTGGATGGTCTTCTCCAAAAACTATGAGTTTCAGAGCCACACTGTCACAAGGAGAGTTCCCACTTTGTCTCCTTCTGAATTCTCCAACGTCCTTCTGGTTTTATCTTCTGTGTGTCACTTCAGGTTTACTGAACTTTTGAATTGTCCATCTCTTTAATTTTTCTTTTCCTTATGGATTGATATGTCTATGGAAACCCTCAATCATCCAGGTCACAGTTGTCCCAAAGGAGCTTGTCTAAAAGGCAACTGGCCTTTTCTTGTTTTCCTTTCTTTCTTGAAAACGTTTTGCTTCTCAACCAAAAAGCTTCTTTAATTATGGCCCTGGTTATCTGCTTAAATTTGCATTCAGTATCCTTCCAAAGTTACTTCTCCATTTTAAAAAAATGTGATTCTTTCTACTGCAGCTCCAGATAGTAATAGCAAGGTAAGAAGAGTAGTGGACGAAAGGAGTTGTTCCATTCACATGTAGCATCGATGGGGTATTGGATGCAAATCCTTAGAACTGCGTATTGCAAGGACTCTATTTGTCAGGTTAATTCCAAATAAAAATCAGGATATTACCTACTAGGGAGCCCAACCTTTGGATGTATCTCAGCAAGGTTTTGTCCCTTTCTGCATGAAGAAAAGAATTATCTGAAATGCAGTCCCCGAATAATTAAAATTAGAATGCTCTAGATGGCTCCCAGATTGCTCATTTTAAATAACGAATTGAAAGTCTAATAGGAAAACTCATAATACTGGCCCTCTTAGCATTCACAATTACCATGATTAACAATGATACTCACAACTCATTTTTCATGAAAGACTATGGGCAGAGATAAGCTTGTTTATATAGACTAGCTTTTGAACCAGGGAGCCATTTATCATCTTGAAAGCTGCAAAAGGACACCGTAGCACCCAGCAATTAAAACTTACAAAGTGACCTTGTGACAATTAAAGATCTTGCCTCCTTGTGAAGCAACAGCAAAGCCATTGTTTTTAAATCAATTAAAAATGGAAAGATAATTTGTTGGTTTGTTACTGTAAATTGTACCTCTTTCCCTAATGGCAAACTGAATACATTCTCCAAATGCAGGATGAGAAACTAAAAAAAAAGGGCTAGTAAACATTTTCTTGGGGATATACTAAGGCAGGGGTGTCCAACCTTGGCCACTTTAAGACTTGTGGACTTCAACTCCCAGAATTCCTCAGCCAGCTTTGCTCAGAGAAGATTCAGGATGCCCTACTTAAGCCCTGTCTCCTTCAGGCTCCATCTTCTATCAAAAACTGCCTAAATATGTGCTGGGTGTCACTTTAAGCCTTCGGTCGGACTAAATCCTGCACCCCAAGTCAATGGTTAGATTATGTGACTGTCTTCTGGGCAGGTCAGTAAGAGGGCTGGGGTAAAATAACTACAGATCTCTCACACCTTGGACATAAACTCTGGGAACTTCTGGGCCACAGACTAATTCTTTGTGTGTCCAATCACACTTGGCCAAGAAAGAATATTCTATTCTATTCTATTCTATTCTGTTCTGTTCTGTTCTGTTCTGTTCTGTTCTGATCTGATCTGTTCTATTCTATTCTACTCTACACTTCTCTACTCTACTCTACTCTATTATATTCTATATTCTACCCTACTCTACACTCTATTGCATTGCATTCCATTCCATTCCATTCTATTCTATTCTATTCTATTCTATTCTATTCTATTCTATTCTATTCTATTCTATTCTACTCTACTCTACTCTACTCTACTCTACTCTACTCTACTCTACATTAATCTATTCCATTCTATTCCATTCCATCCACTCTACTCTACTCTATACATTCTATTCTATTCTGTTATATATTCTACTCTTCATCCTATTCTATTCTATTCTACATTCCAATATTCTATTCTGTTCTGTTCTGTTCTGTTCTGTTCTGTTCCATTCCATTCCATTCCATTCCATTCTATTATATTCTATTCTATTCTACATTCCAATATTCTATTCTATTCTATTCTATTCTATTCTATTCTATTCTATTCTACTCTACTCTACACTTCTCTACACTTCTCTACACTTCTCTACACTTCTCTACACTACTCTACTCTACTCTATTATAGTCTACTCTATTCTACACTCTATTCCATTCCATTCCATTTCATTCTGTTCCATTCCGTTCTATTCTATTCTATTCTATTCTATTCTATTCTATTCTATTCTATTCTACATTCCAATATTCTATTCTATTCTATTCTATTCTACTCTACTCTACTCTACACTTCTCTACACTTCTCTACACTTCTCTACACTACTCTACTCTACTCTATTATAGTCTACTCTATTCTACACTCTATTCCATTCCATTCCATTTCATTCTGTTCCATTCCATTCCATTCCATTCTATTATATTCTATTCTATTCTACATTCCAATATTCTATTCTATTCTATTCTATTCTATTCTATTCTATTCTATTCTATTCTATTCTATTCTACTCTACTCTACTCTTCTCTACACTTCTCTACACTTCTCTACACTACTCTACTCTACTCTATTATAGTCTACTCTATTCTACACTCTATTCCATTCCATTCCATTTCATTCTATTCTATTCTATTCTATTCTATTCTATTCTATTCTATTCTATTCTATTCTATTCTATTCTACTCCACTCTACTCTACTCTACATTAATCTATTCTATTCTATTCTATTCTATTCTATTCCATTCCATTCCACTCTACTTTATTCTATGCATTCTATTCTATTCTGTTCTGTTCTAATATTCTACTCTTCATCCTATTCTATTCTGTTCTGTTCTGTTCTGTTCTGTTCTGTTCTGTTCTGTTCTGTTCTGTTCCGTTCCGTTCCGTTCCGTTCCATTCTATTCTATTCCATTCCATTCCATTCTATTCTATTATGTTCTACATTTCAATATTCTATTCTATTTCCATTCTATTCCATTTCCTAATCTAACATCTTTCATTGCCTAGGGACTGCCTGGTTGGAGGCCCCTCTGTCTCCAATCCTTTCTGTCCATTTTGTTCAGGCTGACCGAGTAGGCCTGCTCCTGGCCTCCTTGATTGAACCAGATCATCCAGATGGACCAAGGAAGTGGATTTCTTCTGTGGCCGCTCTTACTTTGGAAACATCATCCCTCTGGAGATCCTTGTGGCCTGTCTTGGGCTCATTAAAACATGCTCCCCCCACCCTCCAGGGTCCAAGTAGAGATAGAATTATGTACATAAGGCGGAATGCTTTTATTTCTTTGCAAATGTGTATCCTTATTTCCCCCTTCCTCTAGAGTTTTCCTTTTGGTAAGCCACTCAGAATTATCCCGAAGCTGCCTGGCCTGATAGATACTTATGTAAGCATCTTAGTAACTCTATAATGAAGTAGCAACATTAAAAAGAAAAGAAAAAATCCCAGCTTGTATCTGCCATTAAACAGGATGAGGATGACAATGGCATTTAATTAAATTAATTCAATTACATGCGACAAGAATGGAGGTGGGGGATGGGTGGTGATAAGAGCTAGTGTGGGAAAGGCAATCATCGGAGCCAACGAGTTTTGAGTTTTGCCTTTCATGCTTTTGGGAGATAAGATTGGAATATAGATATTCTATCTCCTCCTCTTGGTACAGATCTGCATAAAGTAGGCTGTTATTTCAGAGGGGAAAATGTGGCCCTTTCCAGAACCCTGCTTTGTGGCTTCACTTTATTGTGTGACGGAAGGAAGAAATGGTTTTAATTTCTCCATCTTTCAGCTAAGATCAAACGTAGCCAGATGATCACGCGCGTTATCAAAAGAAACTGGAAGCCCAGGCATTTATCACTGCCGTTATTATTATTATTTCAAGCATGGATAGAAAATGGTAAAGCCCAAATCAACCTTTCAAGAGACCCTGCTTAGAAGCAGTTCATATTTATGGGAGCATGATCGCTTTAATTCTGATGTTAGTGTTGCTGGGGGTGTTTATTAATCTAATTTACTATTCAATTAAAAACTGAAATAGAAAAAGTGCCATTATACCATTGGAGAGTCAGGCTAACACATGGCTTTCTCGACTAATAAAAGCCAATGAAAGATGTGGCAAATGCAGAATTATATTCAGGAGAAACCTAAGAAGTATGAGAAATCAGGAAATCCAGGCAGTACAAATGCATATAAAGGTTTGTTGCAAGCTTAAGCTCTCTACAAGAATCTGATTAACCATCAAAGCAAATTGGCCATAGATAAGAGTCAATGGTGGGTTGGACTTGTGGGCACAAAGGGATTCTAGACTGATGATATGTTTGACTCCTCCTTCAGGCCCAGTTTGGGCATCTTCTAAACCAATATTGCATGGATCTAGAACTCATTTGGGCACTTCTATTTTATGAGTTCCTCTGTGATGTCATAATTATGTATACCATAAAAAGAATATGGCACACTGTCTCCTTTCTTTTAGTCCCATGTGTTGGCCAAATCTAGGCTGCTATCACACACATGATGACATAATTGCACACATATGCAATTTGCACGATGAAGTAATATCACTTGCTTTGGTCTTGCCCCCCTCTGTGAGTCATGCATTGCTAGACTTCAGCCTTTGTGAGACATCTTGTGTACTGAACATCACTCACCATTGCTGTTTTGGCCACATCGATTCCTTGATGTTCCAATTTTCTTGTAGATGTGTATCATGTGTTAGGGAAGTTAATATTGTCACAGATGGCAATCTGTAACCCAAAGTCATTATGATGAAAGAGTAAAATAAGAAAAGCATGAGCATGTGTGAAATTAACATAAAGATAATTTTGTTGACTATAATAAAACAAAATTAAAATTGATATCGAGACAATGGCTTTATTGGGTCAACTAATATTCACAAAATCCCAAACTAGCTTTCAGGTTCTCCAGAATTCTTTATCAGCTTAGAACTCAATAATTGTGGAGAGAAATACAGATTTGTAATTGGAATAATTTTAGATTAAGTTTATCTTGCCCTGCCTCAATTCTCTGAGTTGCACAGGGAGATCCGACAACTACAACCTTTCTATGATTTCCCACAGGGCTTTTCGTCTTCTACCTGTTTGTCTACAATTTCTCTATCTGTCCACCCATCCATCATCCATCCATTCCATCCATCCATCCACACATTCCATCTATCCATTCTATCCATCCATTCCATTCATCTATCCACACATTCCATCTATCCATTCCATCCATCCATTCCATTCATCTATCCATTCCATCCATCCATCCACACATTCCATCTATCCATTCCATCCATCCATTCCATCCATCCATCCACACATTCCATCTATCCATTCCATCCATCCATTCCATCCATCCATCCACACATTCCATCTATCCATTCCATCCATCCACACATTCCATCTATCCATTCCATCCATCCATCCACACATTCCATCTATCCATTCCATCCATCCATTCCATCCATCCATCCACACATTCCATCTATCCATTCCATCCATCCATTCCATCCATCCATCCACACATTCCATCTATCCATTCCATCCATCCATTCCATTCATCTATCCATTCCATCCATCCATCCACACATTCCATCTATCCATTCCATCCATCCATTCCATTCATCTATCCATTCCATCCATCCATCCACACATTCCATCTATCCATTCTATCCATCCATTCCATTCATCTATCCATTCCATCCATCCATCCAAGCATTCCATCTATCCATTCCATCCATCCATTCCATTCATCCATCCATCCATGTATTCCATCCATCCATGCATTCCACCCATCCATCCATGTATTCCATCCATCCATCTATCCATCCATCCATCCATGCATTCCATCTATTCCATCCATCTATTCCATCCATCCATCCATGTTTTCCATCCATCCATCCATGCATTCCATCCATCTTGTATTCCATCCATCCATGCATTCCATCCATCCATCCATCCATGCATTCCATCCATCCATCCATGTACTCCATCCATCCATCCATGCATTCCATCCATCCATCCATCCCACCCAACAGAAAATCTATTGAGGAAGAACAGATAGAATGATAGGACCAAATCTTTCACTTTGACCCCTCCTTGGCCAGCATTTCAAAAGAATGTGAGAAAAGGGTTGCAGACTTCTGATAATCCAAGAAGATTTTGATAGCAGCCCAGATTGTCAAAGTGGCTCCTGGAATGATAAAACCACAAATCTTTCATCCTCATTCTAGAAACTATACAATTCAGAACTGAAGAAGCTTCTTGGATGAGAACCAAAATGTCTTCAAGGAAAAAACAAAGAAAGTCCAGCTGCCTCTTGAAAAACCACCTTTGGGGCAACCACAACTTGGAGGACTGAAAATCTCCATAGACATACAATTCATCTCTTACCCAATTACTTAAGAAAGCACCCTGGTAGACTAGAGTATAACAGAGAGAAAGTGGATTGTAAACTAGATATTAATAAAACTGGATACAATTTAAATAATATTTTTTTAAAAAATAGAAGCAAAACTAAATAATTTAGACTTCCAGCATTTGAAAGTAGAGGAACAAAAATAATAACAATTATATAAAACTATCTATAGATCCTCCAGTAACAATTATGTTGATTCTTTTCAACTTTTCATTTGCTGGGTATTCAGCTGAAACATTTTGACTTATGAACAGTAGATTCACCCATTCTCCGCTGTTTATTTTTCACTTGTTTTCTTTCTTTCTTTGGAATAATTTATTTTAAAACAAACAAACAAACACAGAGCCCTCTGATTGGATGCTCAGGGAGAGACAAAGACAATATTCATTGAGCATTCGACCCATGTTAATTTTTAATTTAAAACCTTCGCCAAAGTACAACAGATTTCCGACATATAAATATTAAAAATTAAATTTCCTGAGTTCATTATCGGATAATTAGAGCTAAATAACATCTTAACCAAGAGACAAACCCCACGCAAAGCAAGTCAGTTCCATTTAAGATTCCATTAGAAAAACTGTTTGAGCTCATCTGTAATGGACCATAAAATTTAATTTGGAAATGATATTACCCAAATGATGAAATGATACCAGTCACAAAGGGACGTGTAGTCAGCCCCATCTTTTCATTTGGTGTGATGTTCTTCTATTGATTGTCTGGAATTAAAAAGGAAATACTTAATTTTGTCCTGAATAACACATGTCGGCTTCTTCTTTTTTTCTGATTTTCTTTTCTCTGGATCTTTTCAGTGTTTAAAAGTCAGAATTGACCAGAGAAGCTTCATGTAATTACAAAGATTTCCTTATCTAAGTCTATTTGCTGAAGTCATCCTAAAGAACAGCGCCTGTAATCCATTGCCTGTCTCATATCTCATTTACATTGGAGGTAATCCCTATCCTATATCAGCATTTAGGTAATGACTTTGGATTAAATTGCATTTCTTGTAATTCTTTACTTTGAAAATCTCAACAACATCTGAGAAAGGGCCTCCCTGAATAGGCCTGTCACCGGTCCGGGTAACGCAGCTCTCAAAGGGAAGATTCCCTTGAAGAGTAAAATTGGCTTTCCCCACAATCGGTTGTAAAGGTTTTCACCCGTTTCAAGGGAGCAGGAATGCAGGCATTCCTTGATTTACGACCACCATTGAGCTCTCCGTTAAGTGAGAGTTTTGCTGGGTGAGTTTTACCTCATTTTATGACCTGTTTTGCCACATCTGTTAAGTGAATTACTGAATGAATGAATGAATTCTGTATTGGCCAAGTGTGATTGGACACATAAGGAATTTGTCTTTGGTGCATATGCTCTCCGTGTACATAAAAGAAAAGATACATTCGTTGAGAGTCAAGAATCATCAGGTCCAACACTTAATAATGATAGTCATAGGGTACAATAAGAATAGAATAGAATAGAACAGAATAGAATAGAATAGAATAGAATGGAATAGAATGGAATGGAATGGAATGGAATGGAATGGAATGGAATGGAATGGAATGGAATGGAATGGAATGGAATTCTTTATTGGCCAAGTATGATTGGACACCCAAGGAATTTGTCTTGGTGCAAATATTCTCAGTGTCCATAAAAGAAAAGATACATTCATCAAGAGTCAAGAATCATGAGAGACAACACTTAGTGATAGTCATAGGGTACAAGAAGCAATCAAATCATACTAGGAAACAGTCAATATAAACATAAGGATACAAGCGGCAAAGTTACAGTCTATAATCACAAGTGGGAGGGGATGGGTGATAAGGAGGGATGAGAAGATTAACAATAATAGTAGTGCAGACTTTGTAATAGTTGGACAGTGTTGAGGGACTTCTTTGTTTAGCAGAGTGATGGCATTCAGGGAAAAACTGTCCTTGTGTCTGGTTGTTCTGGTGTGCAGGGCTCTATAGCGTCATTTTGAAGGAAGGAGTTGAAACAGTTTATGTCCAGGATGTGAGGGGTCTGTAGATATTTTCACAGCCCTCTTTTTGAGTCGTGCAAGATATAGGTCCTTGATGGAAGGCAGGTTGGTAGCCATTTCTGCAGTCCTAATTACTCTCTGGAGTCTATGTCTGTCCTGTTGGGTTGCAAAGCCAAACCAGACAGTTATAAAGGTGCAGATGACAGGCTCAATAAATCCTCTATAGAACTGGATCAGCAGCTCCTTGGGCAGTTTGAGCTTCCTGAGTTGGCGCAGAAAGAACATTCTTTGTGGTGCTTTTTTGATAACGTTTTTGATGTTAGGTGTCCATTTTAGGTCTTGGAATATGACCTGTAGTTGTTAGTAATGTGGTTGTTAAACAAATCTGGCTTCCTCTATTGACTCAGCTCATCAGAAGGTTGCCAAAGGGTATCACATGACCCCGGGATACTGCAACCATTGTTAAATATGTGTCCATCGCCAAGCGTCTGAATTTGGAACACGTGACCAATGGTGATGTCGCAACAGTCATGAGTGTGAAAAATGGTCGTAAGTCGCTTTTTTCACTGCAATCACTAAACAAACTGTTGTAAGTCAAGGATGGACGGTACATACATAGGTTGGGATACCAGGGAGTGAGTGGTGGGAGCCTCAGATCACATTTATAAATGGCCAAGTGAAATAATTTGTTTTTAAAATGTGTTGAAATGAAAGTTTTGGCTTTCTCAGGGTCTGCAAGACTCTTGTTGATGCCTCCAGAAGCAGGGGGAGGATCTTCCCCCAGAAAAGGACCCCAGGAGTTGTTTCTTTGTCCTGACCCCCGTCCAGGGGTGGGATTCAATGTTTTAGTAACTGGTTCTATGGGTGTGGCCATGTGACTGGCTGGCCATGGCTTCTTCTTCTTGCAGCACCCCACTCCCCCAATTTTTGGGGCTCCTGGGCCTCAGGGAAACCTCCTGGGTGAAGCAGTAAGACAGCGAGGGGGATCCTGGCACAGCTGATCATCAGAACAGCGGATCATCCAGAGGTGGGAAAGAAATCCCTTAAGGAGGACTGGGCTGGAGAGAATGCAGTCAGCCATGTTGGGCCTGCACGATAAGGACGGATTGGGTAGGGAGGTCAGTGGTGGGCAGAGAGGGGAGGGGTCAGTCAAGGGCACGATTTGCCAGTTCTCCGAACTCTGTCAAGCCCCAAGTTGACATGTGGAGAATCATAACAGCCAGTTCTATAGAACCGGTCTGAACCGGTAGAATCCGACTCCTTTCCCCACATGGCCCACCAAAAATGACAGGGTAGGGTTGGCAAGAAAGTGCAAAAGAAAACCAGGCTCAGCCATTTTGAAGTCAGAAAGTTTTCATCCTGCTTAGAATATGTTCAGGGCCCTGCAACATGAAATCATTCCATCCCACGCCACTAAATTCAGAAATGATATAAAATGAGAAAATTCTTGTGTATTGTATTTTTATTTTTGTAAACCTTCCAGAGTCATTGAGAAGGAGTGGGAAGCCATACCGCTTTTTCTTTTATATAAATAAACAATCTTTGCATTAACAGAATAAAGAGCTGGATGGGACCTTAGAGGTCTTCTAGCCCAACCCCTGCTCAGGCAGGAGACCATATACCATTCCAGAGAGATAGTTATTTAATCTCTTCCAGTGTTGGAGAATTCACAACTTCTGGAGTCAAGTTGTTCCACCGGTTAATTGTTCTTACTGTCAGGAACAATCAACCATTGAAACTTCTTGCCTTCTGAAGTTGTGAGTGCTCCCACAACTCCTCCAACAATGACAATGACAATTGACATTGACAATGGAATAACAAAACATGGATCAAAGGAAGACTGGGACTTCAATTACAAAGACCTTTTGTAAGTTGAGAAAAACAAACACCCGAAATTCCTACCCTAGGCCTCAATGGATACACCTCAACATAAAAATTCAGGAATAAAAAAACCCAAATCCGTTTTTAAAGTTCCCCTCCCTGAATACACACATTTTCAACGCTTGGTTATATTACAGAGGTTCTCGCACATTTTTAAGACTACAGAGGTTGGTCATTCACAGCCTTGGGCATAATTAGAAAGCCTCTTCCTGTCAGTCTCGAGAATAGGATGAAAATTAATTCTTGTACAATGCACTCTGCATAAACCAGAGAAAGTTGACCCCATCTATTTACACACAGTATGGGGCTCCGCTATCACCTTCCCAGCAGCGAACAGCTTTTCTTATCTTGAAATAGGCCTCATTTGTTATTTCTCCCTGAAAATACCCATCCCTCTTGATTTCCACAATTTCTTGCAATAATAGACCTGGCCCTAATGAAACCTGCATTATGAGAAGGTTATAATCCTGCCCCACAGACAATTAATCCGTTGCTCTCTTATTATTACATATGTAATTGTATAATTGATTTTAAAACTTACTTCGGTGACCCCCCCCAAAGCGTAAAGTATGTAGCTCATTAAAGGGAAGAAATAAAATTAATATCTCTATTTCCAAGATGGAGAAGGAAGCTGACCAAAAGGAGGTCTGTTGCATGTTTAAGCACACATGGAGGAAGAAACATAGTTAATAAGGTTTTGGTTGGCAGTATTTCTCACTCATACCCGTCCCTTGTGTGCATCATTAGATCATGTTGGGATTGCTACAGGATAGCTTTGGCCAAACATTGAGGTACGAAGGCTCTAGAAATACTGGGGAAAAAAGCCAACCAACCACTTCCTGTCGTGGTTCTCCAGTGCAGATGGCAGTGGAGTCGGAAAGTGAGGAAGAATGGGGACCAGTCTGGGAGTCTGGGGAGGACTCAGGCGAGGGTCCTGCATCCGATGCAGAGATGGGGCCAGGACCATCTGGGAGTTGGGGTGCTGACTCTGGAGCCTCCGGAGTCTGGCAGCAGTGAGGCAGAGGAACAAGGGGAGCCTGTTCCTAGTGTGCGTGTGCGCAGAGCTGCTAGAAGGTGAGAGCAGCTGAAGCAGAAGGGGCTATTTGGGAGTAAGGCTGGGAGTAAGGCTGGATTGCCCCTCCCATAAGGTATAAAAGTCAGGCCAAGATGATGAAACCTTTGCAGGAAGCAAAGTAGTTTGATAGATTTCAAGTCCTCATTGAAGCTCTGTGTACTCTGGTTGGTTTTTTCTGGTACTTTGGTTGATTTCTATTATAATTATTTGGCTACTTCTATTTTTGGTAGTATTCCACAGCACTGAAAGGTGTCTGCTTATCTTGGGGAAGTGTTTAAGATTAGTTCTGGCTGGGAATGAAAGCAATTCCCAGCATTTCAATAAAATAGTTTTTGCTTTTAAACCAAGTTTGTGTTTAATTATGTCTGACAAAGTCTGGGTTAGAACCCTGGTGTGAAGATACTTGGAAAGCTACTAAGACTACGGAGGAATTTCACGACATTGAGAGCAATTTATCAGTGAAACAGTTTGTCCCCTGGAGTTGTGGGTGCTCCATCAGTGGGGGGTTTTAAGAAGAGACTGGACAACCATTTGTCTGGAATGGTATAGGGGCTTGAACTAGAAGATCTTCCAAGTTCCTTCCAATCCAATCATTCTGTGTTGTATGTTCTAAGAACTTTCTTGGGCTCCTCCACTTTCTTAGAACAAAGAACATGGAATAATCATGTTGTTGCCACCAACACAACCACAAGTCTTTCATACCAAAGAAACAAACAGACAAAAAATACCAGCAGGATTTTGGAATTTTTCACTGCCTATGGAACCAAGGCCACAATGAAAGAGAACAATTAATCAATGGAAGAACTCACCTCCCAGAATTGTGAATGCTCCATCACTGGAGGTTTTCAAGAAAAGGTCAAACAACCGTTCAACTGAGATGGAATAATGTCTCCCGTTTTGAGCAGGGGGTCTGGACTAGAAGACCTCCAAGGTCTCTTCCAGCCCTCTGATTCTGTGTTCTATGTCAGTGGTCACCAACTGGTGGGCCACAAAGAAATGTCACCCCCAGAGCAATTAATCCAGGCTGCACAGGAACACAAGGCTGTGCCGCGCATATAGCCCAAGCCGAGCTGAACCTTCCTTAGGACTGAAGCAGTACAGACTTAGATAGCCAATGGCAGAAACACAGATCTCTAAGTGAATCTGTGATTCTGTAAGCAACTCAATCTGCCTGCCTGTTTTGCCTGATTTTGGATAAAAGTTGCTCTTTTTAAACAAAAAAAAATCAATATTTACATACCTGGGGTATTGTGAGTTAATTTTGTGAGTTTGCTTGGAAGCTAATTTTATGTGACTGATTCAGGTAGCCAATGGCAGAAACACAGATCTCTAAATGAATCTGTGATTCTGTGAGCAATTCAATCTGCCTGCCTGCTTTGCCTCATTTTGAGTAAAAGTTGCTCTTTTTTTAATAAAAAATTTCAATATTTATATAAATATTTATAATATTTACATACAAGCCATGCCCAGCCAGTCACATGACCACAAAGCCACACCCACCAATTAGGCCACGCCCACAGAACCGGTTAGTGGTCCCCAGGATTTAAAATTATGAGTTTGGTGGTCCCTGAGATCCAAAGGGTTGGCAACCCCTGTTCTATGTGCTAAGAATTGATTCATACCTTGGTGAAGCCAAGTGTCAGGATTAACCCCATTTAAATCATGATTCTTGAGCCAAACTTCAAAAGGATTTATTGGGAGTTAAAAGGTCCGACATTGCCTGGGTATATTGCAATTCATATCCTCCAATGGGACACATCCATAGCCCAGAGGCATCAATCATGCTCTGCAGTTAGAATTTTTCATGGCAGAAATTTCAGTCACCTAGTTACTATCTTTGAAAACATTTATGGAATGCACTTTCGTTTTTGCAAGCTGCTGCACTGCCCTCCCTTTCTGTTGGTAACTCTAAAAAGACCATAGAAATATTATATGAGTTGATTCCAAGATTAGCTGCTGGAATTGTAAACTTTAGACAAAAAACAAACAAACAATCATACAAAATTGAACTCTCTAGCATAAGGTTCTCCAGATGTGTAGATTTAATTTGGGGCTTCCCATAGTGAAACCATTGAAGATCTGTGTGTGTGTGTGGTGGGGTGGAAGGGTGGGAGGAAAATGCTACTTGGAGCACACAGAACTGGATTATGTCTTGGGGTGCTGCAAATTTATTCTGCATTTCTTCAGCCTTTTTTATTCAACTTGACGGATACAACATTCGATCCGGGAAATCCTGGTGGGCTACGGGGGAATTTGCACTTGTCTTAATTATGAGGTAGGCCAAAGGTGTACATGGGTGTATTTTCTGATGTTCATTGCACAATTATCTGTCTCGCAATCTGAAACCTCCTGGGCTTTGCGAGCTTCGGGGGAGGGTGTTCTTCCTCCCATGGAGTTTGCTCAGATCAGGAAATTGGGGGATGGGCAGCTGTGGAGGCAGCCAAGTAATGGAGATGATTTGTATACCAGAAAGAAAAAGGCAACCTGGGCTGCCTTCCAAGAAACTGTAGAAATGAAGCTCGGACCCATTTGAAAGAACTGGAGCACAAACCTTTTGCGGACAGAGTAAAGTTGAGGCAATCAAAGAATAGATTGTGATGACACCTTTGCTTGTTCCGGGAAGTGGAAAGTCATCCCTCTGTTGACAAAGGACTGATGGAGGCAACAACCATCACAACAACAGCATCATGCTTCTCTCTTATTCACCTGTCTATCACATTTTGTGAGCAGGTGCAAACACCAAGGAAACTCATGTTTGTTTCCTTAGAATAGTTACTGGAGGTAAAGAGTTCAGGTTTGATTCGGGATTGTTCAGAGTTAGGATCTTGCAAATAATCCCCCAAAACTTTAACCTTAAACTGTCTACCGTGGACTCCATTCCCAAGAGGTCCTTAAGGGGGGGTGCATAAGCGCACCAGCGCCTACTGCCCCTGTCCTACTCTTCCCATTCATTCATACTTGTTTATTATGTCTATATCCATACTCTTTTATACTTACATGTTATGGACATCCTTTTACTTGTTTTCTCATACGTGCTTGACAAACTAAATAAAATAAAATAAAGTAAATAAATAGGAGCAGCTGTTCTAGCCTTGCTGGCTTAGCTGCCCTTTGGATTTGTTGGTTGGTTGTGGTTGTCATTTGAAACAGAAGTGCTTGCTTGTGTTCCTCGGGCCCTGCTGCCATTACGGAGTGTAAATAGCTTCTTGCTGCAAGCATGCAACTGCTTCTGTAGCCTTGCTTGAAAATGGGGTGCTACTCATTCATACACACTCACAACGCTGGAAGCAATGGGTAGCTTGGAAGCTTAGACAGGGTTGCAATCTCTCCGTTTTTCTGAGCCCACAGCATTTACACACGTTAGCTGGTTGGTTTGATCCACCAAATTATCCTACAGATGGTCCTCATTTAGTGCCCATTCGCAATTAGGACAGTGAGGAAAAAACAATTTTGCAACCAATCTTCATAGCTATGATCTTTCCAGGTTGTAACTAAGAAACGGAAAGTCTTCTATTTCTCCTTACAGAAGGTGGTGTTTAAATCTCAACAAATTCTTCCACATCCTGTTGAAGCAGGTAACAGCTATCTCCAATGCCTTTGGAGGTTCTCTGTCTTTCAGTTCATGGTTGTCCCAAAGATGGTTTTTTTTCAAGAGGCAACTGGACTTATTTTATTTTTTCTTTGAAGACATTTCTCTTCTCCTCCAAGAAGTTTCTTCAGCTCTGACTGGATGGTGGGGAAAAGAAGGATTTATATTTCTTGCAGACAGCTGGTCATTTGCATTCTTTTTGGACAGACGTTGAGGCCACTTGGAGGTCTATTTGTGTCCTCAGGGTCACCTGAGTGGTGCAAATGATTCCTGTAGTCTGCACTATTCAGAGTATGATTCAACTAGGTTTAGTTTGGACAGGGATGTGGAAGGAAAAGGGATACAGGAGGATTTGGTCATGGTAAAGGAAGGCATTCTTGCAAAACAAGAGCCACAATGTTTGTCAGATCATGGTTAGAGTAAGGATGAGTGATTTGGTGACGTAAAGGTGGAGCTCTCACCTCATAGTTCGATCCTATGTAGAGGCAGGTATTTCTCTCTGGGCTCAATAAGAATATATCTGCTGAACAAAACTCTGCCCTGACAACAGGAAGGGCATCTGGCCAGTAAACACTCATCTCCATTCAGTTTCCCAGATTCCACCACACAAGAGATTATGGGGTTGTTAAAAGATGATGATAGAGTTACAGTCAGACTATTGATGTTGTTTCCAACCACACAGCAGAATTGCATTTCATAAGAGAAATAACAGCTTGCCCATGTTGTAAGTTTAAGCAAGTTACTCTTCAGAGAGTTACTGATGACCAGAAAAGCTTTCTAAATGGACATGCCCATACTGAATTGGATTTTGAGATAAGTGAAAGAAAAGGCAGTTGTGTAATTTGCACACAAAGTGGTCAGAATTGATCGAAAACAAACCTTTAACTTTCCAACTGGTTTAAACAGAGGGGAAAGACCACTGGATAATTACATCATTTAGCACATTGATTGTGGGAAAGTCAATTCTAATGATTTCAGAAATGGAGGGCTTTGTGCTCTCCTCATTTTTAAGGAAAGGGCTTTTTTCTGTTTAATTTAACTTGCAGTCATAAATGGGTGATTTTTAAAATGACAGGAAAAGGAAGAAAACAAAAGTTTCCTTGGGCAAACAAGGTGTATTTCACCAAAGAAAAGCCAGACTGAATCAATGGGACACTGTGAAAGGAACCACTTATCGCTTTTTATAAGTTGACAAAACTAAGGAAGGAAATTAAGTAAATAGACGTTTTAAACTGCCTGTGAAGTTGAATGGGTCATTTTCATCATTTGAAAACATATTCAATAGAATTAAAGAGAGCTGGTGTGGACTCAAACATCAATTGGGAAGTCCACATTCTGGGCAGAGAGAACCTCTGGCTTGAAAGTGGAGTCAAAAAGGCCATCTAGGTCAAAATCGAACAGCCTTCCCTCAACAGAGCAGGGAGGGATATAGCATCGTCTGTCTCCAATGTACACGACAGTCCTTTCAGCAGTTCCAAGAAAGCTCCACACCCATTTGCACTATTCAGGGGACTCTGAGGGCAAAGATAAACCTCCAAGTAGCTCCAGTAACTCTCAGAAAGAGTGCTAACAACCAGATGACTGCAAGGAATATAAATCTTTCTCTCATTCAATCAGAGTTGAAGAAGCTTCTTGGATGAGAAGCGAAAGGTCTTCAAGGAAAAAACAAAGAAAGTCCATTTGCCTTTTGTAAAAGGGATGACCATGAACTGAAGACTGTCTGAGAATATCCATAGATGATTGGCAAGGTCTGTGTTGAAATCTGTAGTTTCAGACAAGAACTTCACTTGTGAATCTTGGACAATCATGGCCATGTGATGGAAATGATCTCCAGAAGAATTCAAACAGTAGGAAGGTACAAATGCATGAATTGCAATAGAAGATCTCAAAAGTGCTTATTCCAAAAGATAAATGGATTCCCTTGAGGTTTCTTTTTCCTTTGAAAAGGTTTCGCTTCTTCTCAAAGAATCAATCCAAATGATAACTATCTGTAAATGCCTGCTTCTTCCAAATATGTCAGTGTTTCTCAATCTTGGCTGTTTGAAGATGAGTGGATTTCCAACTCCCAGGGAGCTGAAGTCCACACATCTTCAAACAGCAAAGGTTGAGAAAACACTGACATAGGTGGTTTCAGCACGCATCTACTCATAACACACAAGGGAACAAATGCAATTAACTGATTAATTCATACAAATCTGAAAGCATAATTGGTTGATTGTTGATGATGGAGGACTAAGAGAATGAATGAAGGCTACAAGGATGATGGGATGTTCTTATTGTGACCATTTTTGATTGTGTAAGGGCAGATCTTGAAAAAAGAAGTCAAAGACACGAGTGGAAACAAGATTATTTCCAAAGAGGTGATAGCAGCCCAGTGTGAAAAAAGTAATTAAAATTAGATTATTATTTCCCAAAGTCTGAATAGAAAGTGGATATAACAAAAGATGACATGGAAGCTGATTGGAATAGAATGAAAAGAATTGGGTGAGAGGGCAAAGGGGTGAAATGATGAAGTGAAAGAGTCTGTGGGTGAGAAAATAATGCATGTAAAAGTATGATTGCTACAATAAAGGAACCATCGTTGAGAGAAAAATATTATATAATGTATACAGAGAAATAGATGTGAAGAAGATAGTCAAAGAAAGAAAGGAATAGGACGTAGAATAGCAGGGTTGGAAGGGGCCTTGGAGGTCTTCTAGTCCAACCCCTTGCCCAAGCAGGGGACCCCATACCATTTGAGGCAAATGGCTGTCCAGTCTCTTCTTAAACTCTTCCAGTGATGGAGCAGCCGTAACTTCTGGAGGCAAGTTGTTCCACTGATTAACTCTTCTAACTTTCAGGAAATTAATCCTTAGTTCTAGGTTGCTTCTCTCCTTGGTACGTTTCCATCCATGGCTTCTTGTCTTACCATCCGGTGCTTTGAAGACTAGGTTGACCCCGTCTTCTTCAGGGCAGATATTGGAACACTGCTATGATATCACACTTAGCCCTTCCTTCTTTTCAACAAACTACACATACCCAATTCCTGCATCCATTCCTCGTGTATTTTAGCCTCTGGTCCCCTCATCATTTTTGTTGCTTTTCTCTGCACTCTTTCCAAAGTCTCAACATCTTTTTAATATTGTGGTGACCAGCACCAGATGCCATATTCTGAGTGTGGTCTTACTAAGGGCTTTGTAAAGCGGTACTAGAACGTCATGCGATCTTGATTCTATCAATCATGGTTAAGATTAGAAGATAAAGTGCCATTTTGGTCAAAGGAAGCCCTCTTGTCCATGGGCAAAAATGCCAAATAATGCCTCCATCACATTGAAGGGAATAAAAAGACTAAAATGAGGGAATGATGGAAGGGCAGTTTCAGAGTTTCATGTGAGCAATAGTGATCTATCTATCATAGAGTGGAATCGCTAGGATCCTCCATGTTCAAGAAACATTATAAATGCTTTGGGGATGTTGAAAAATGCAGGCTGCAGTCTATTAGTGTGACTGATGTAACTGGAGAAATATTAAAATATGGAGAGGTTTTGCTCACAAAATTGCTGTGAGGGTTGTTTGATGTATGTGTGAAGGTTGTATCTATGCCCAACAATCAGCAGTTTGCTGTTATTCATCACCCTACACAAAGGTAAAAAAAGAAAAGAAAAGAGTCATAGAGAATGCGGAACTCCGAGAGAATTACTTTGATTAAGTCCCTGGGAATAATTTTAGCAGAATTTTGATCAAAAGGCTTTGAAAAGTAAATTATTAGTAAATGATTAATGAAGTATAAGCTTTTAGACCTGCCAAAAATTTTTTTTGCACTTCTGACTGTAAAGAAGAAGAAGAATTGTACACCCATTGTGTTTTTAAAAAGTGCGTGAAATAGGCTGCAACTGTGGAATATTTTGCGCAAACGTGCAGTTGAAGCAGATTGCTGAATGTGATCAGGGCAGAAAATAAACTATGAGTGAGAATAAATGAAATGCTTACCAAACAGTTCAACATTTGGGAACAAGTAAGGCAAGAATATATGGCGGGGGTACTTAATATATTTATGGATAAATTAATTAAAAGCTTGTGGTGAAGATAGAGCTATATTGATAAGAGATACAAGTGTATATCTCCTTCTTTTTAATTGATGCAGTGCTGTTTGATGAGAATCTGTGAGGAATATGGAACCAAAAATTAAGACCAAGATAGTTGAGTGTGACAAGAAAATAGAGAATAATCATACGCAAATGGCAAAAATCTAAGCAAGTAAAATTATTTTGTGTGCTTTGATAGAATGTTTACTCCAAATGGACAAATGGTTGGAGAAGTTTGAAAACATACAAAATGCTGATAAGAAAGATAGTGAGTTTCACATGGAATCCAAAGAAACATATGAGGCTGTATGTAGAAAGGGTCGGAAGAAAGCATGTTTTACAAAGTTCCAAAGGCTCTATTTCAAAAGGCAACTGGGCTTCATTTTTCCTTGAAGACATTTCTCTTCTCATCCAAGAAGCTTCTTCAGTTCTGGAGTTCTGAAGTGTTCCAGAACTGAAGAAGCTTCTTAGATGAAAAGTGAAATGTCTTCAAGGAAAAACAAAGTCCAGTTGTCTCTTGAAAAAGCATCTTTGGGACATCCACGACCTGGATGACTGACCATCTCCATAGATATGTTTTACAAAGGTAGGAAGATACAGAGAGATATATATAGAATAAGGTTGGTATAAACAAGATTGAGAATATTTTCCTTTTTTAAAAAAAAATCACATTTTTCATTTCCTTGGCTTTTACTCCCTTCCTATTTTTTAACCTAACATTGCTTAGTCTGAAAAGGAGTAACATGAGGTAAGAAAACTTTGGGGAGATTGAAGGAAGAGATTTCAGCAAATGACTATGATCAAATGTTGATGTGGGTTTGAAAATGCCTTTGAAATATTTTATTTAAAGAAATCTAACCAGTCCACATATTACAAGCCGTGTCTCCAAAGTTTGTTATGATATTATGATACATCATATTACATTTGAAAACATAATATGTCAAATGCAAAAGCTATAGGGTTTTTTTTTAAAGAAAGAAAAGCAATTCTATTTAATTCCTTGTTTATTTGTTTACTGGCTTGGCCATTTCCTGATGCTGTGTTTCTACATTCATTTTTTTCAGGGCAATTAATACTGCAGAAGAGCGGGTAGAGCTTACAAATAATACTGAATAATGGGCAATGTGACTTTAAATGACAGCATAAAATAAATACAAGGTCATAACTTTATTGACTATGGAATATACATCCAGAACTTATGAATAGCTGGCTGGCAATCCACTCTGCAAGTCCCCAAGGTTTACAGATCAGTCCAAAGCTATTACTTATCAGTCACCTCTCTAAGGTTTTCTATAAAATATACAAAACAAAGTGAAAACCAAAATCCCAATAAGAAAAGGTAGAAGAGTAAAGAAGAAAAGAGAGGATGCAATGGAATAAGAATAGAATAAAAGAGAAGAGAAAATGGAATGGAAGGAATGCAATACAATACAATAGAATGCAATAGAATAAGAAAGAGAATAGAATAGGAATAGAAAAATAATAGACTAGAATTTATTGGTCAAGTGTGATTGGACACACAAGGATTTGTCTCCTGTGCAGAAGCTCTGAGTGTAGATGCAAAACAACAAAGCAATAATAATCAAGATAATTAAGCAAAACCTCCCACCAAATAAAGAGATACGATTGAATAAATACACCTTGTGAATGAGCCTCTTATTTCTCATTTTTATTCCATCTCTATCACCAACAATGCCCTCTGAATCCACATTACGTCCCCAGTCCTAACTCTTCTGTTACATTTGCCAACAGCAACATATTTTGCCTTGATAAAAAAAAAAAAGAAAGCCTCACATACTAAAACGGGAATGTGGGGAAGAGATAAATAGCAAAAGTTATAGCCCAGGAGAGACGTGCGGCAGAAAAGGTATTACTCTATTATGCTCCCTAATAAATGGTGCCTCCAGAAATCCTACATTTTTCATCTTATCAACTTGGAAATACATGGATATTCATTGCTGTTATACCTAACATTGTAAAAAGAGTGAAAAGATATTATATTTGCTTTGAAATTCATCAGATAACGCCGGTAAATCACATGTCAAAATCTCTTTTAAAAAAAAAAGTGACGTTTTTCAAGACTTGGCAAACCTGCACAAAGCAATATAGATGGGATCCCAGTTGCTGCTCAATCACAGAGACGAAACACCAGCACAAAAGAGGGTGAGGCTTAAAAAATGATGGTGGCCATGCCTCGAAAATGCATTTTTTAACAGCCAATTTTATTATAAAGGGGCCTTATCAAGCAACCTTTTAAAAATTACAGCTAACAACGCCCATCGTTCATAGCTGAGGGCAGTTATTCAACTATCAGGAATTGTTAGTCAAAATTTCATTTTTAAAACTTTGGTTGCCCAAGTGCTTCAAACCTTTATCCTGCAGGGAATAAATGTTGGAGACAAGGTAGCTTGTTTGTCTCCTATTACCCAACATCACAAGCATTAATGAGATTTTAGCAGCTAAAAAAAAAAAAAAAAAGTAGGGTGGCTCGGGGGCTAAGACGCTGAGCTTGTGGATCAGAAAGGTCGGCAGTTTGGCAGTTCGAATCCCAAGTGCCGCGTCACGGAGTGAGATCCCGTCACTTGTCCCAGGTTCTGCCAACCTGGCAGTTGGAAAGCGCGTTAAAAAAATGCCAGTAGAAAAAATAGGGACAACTTTGGTGGGAAGGGAACAGCGTTCCGTGGACCTTCGAAGGCGTTTAGTCCTGCCAGCCACATAACCACAGAGATGTCTTTGGACAGCGCTGGCTCTTCAGCTTTGTAACCAGAGATGGGCTTCAAAAATTTTAACAAAGAGGAAAAAACTTCCGGTTTGCGTGGCTTCGGGGCAGCAGGAATTCGCGACAGCTCGCGATTCCTGCTGTGCTAGCCGTCGAGATACCCCCGATCCAGATGGGTCAGGGGGATATGGCTGCCCTGTAGGGACAGCTGAAGAGAGAGGGGAGTCGGATAGGGAGGTGGGGGTGTCGCAGACCCCCCCCTTCTCCGGAAAAACCCCTTTTTCCCAAGGCGGTGGAGCGGCGGTCAGCAATGGCCGCCACGAAGAAGCCAGCAACCGGGTAAGAACTGTGCTGGAGGAAGTGTGAAGAGTGAAAGTTCTGTCTGAGCCGGGTCAAGTAACACCTTTTAAATTGCCTGGAATTGAGCTGCTTGAATTGCTGGAGGATACATTGTATCCCCAAGAAGAGCGAAAAGCGGCGGAGAAGCTGTTAAAGGGAACTCTTTTTTTTTTTTACTCTCCCACCCCACGGAAATAGCAGAAATATTTGGATATATTAGACATTGAAAGTGGATTGCTTTGAAAGCTGAAGCTAAGAGACAAAGGGATTTTTGGACATTGAAAAATTTAAGAAATTGGAAAATCTCTGCTGGAGGTATGGATTTTTGATTATTTAAAATTGTCATTGCAAGTGGGAAGGGAGAAAAAAAAAATTGGAGCAGAAGCTGAAAAAGGAGGAGATTGTCTAGAACGACTTTGTGGATCCCAAAAGAAGATATATGGTAATTGGACCTCTTTGATTAAAAATTAATCCAGAAAGAGAAAGAGAAGAAGGAAGAAAAGTATTAACTTTTGGAATTTTTTTTTTTTTTTAATTGCTTTTGATTATCTTTGATTAAAAATACTTGTGGTTGTTTTGGAAAAAGTTTCCCTTTTTATAATGGCATTGTTTGTGGATGAACTAGAGATTGAATATCAAAAATATAAAAAAGAAGATACTTTGGGCGCTTTGTTTCAATTCTTAGAAATGGCGTTATGTTCTGTTGAAAAGTTGATTACGCAGCAGAAGGACTGGGACAAGGAAGAAGAGGAAGAAGAAGCCATCTTTGATGAACAATGGGTTCCTTCCGGAGAGGAGGAGAAAAAGGATAAGAAAAAGGGGATTTTAAGAATTATAAAAACAACCAAAAGAGAGAAAAATGAGCGAAAAGGTGGAGGCAAGGTTAGAAAGCAAAGGAAAAGGAGTAAGAAAAGCGAAGGGAAAAAGCAAAGGGGTAGAAAGGGCAAGGAGAAGAATAAGCAAGAGAGAAAGGGGGGGAGGAGAAGCCTTAATGGGGGGAAGCAAGACCTAAAAAAAAAAAGTTTATTTAGAGACAATGGGTGAATTTAATTTAGATTAAAAGAGGGATTCTGGAGGGTATATAAGATTGTGTTTTTATATGTGTATTTAGAATATAAAATTTATTATGTAATTTTAGAATCTTTTAAACAGAATCCCAAGAAAGATTGCAATATGTAGTATTTCTAAGTTAGGGTAATGAGTTATAGATGTTACTCCAATTGGTGTACAGGAGAAGTATAGTAAAAGAAAAAAAAAGATGAATGGATAATTGGAAATAAAACAGACAAAGAATGTTGTTGAAAATGGTAATAAGATATGGAAGGATATATATGCTTTTTTTTTTTGGATTTTGTATATTGATAAAAGGCAATAAAATTTTAATTAATAAATAATTTGGATGGAAAAGAGAAGTAGGGACAAGATATGAAGTTAATATTATATGAAATATTGATACTATAATCTGGAAATGTTATGCCTTATTGGTCTTTTATTATTATTTTTTCTTAGAAAAGAATTTATAAGCTGTTATGCCTTGATTCTTTGTGCATTGTTATTATAAAACTGATAAAAATGGTTTTTATATATATATAAAAAAAAGAAAATGATAATAAGATATGGAAGGAGATATGGGTTGAATATGATGTTTGAATTTGTGTCTGTGTAAAGAGTTTTAACCCGGGAACAGACAACCTTCAGAAAAGATCTTTTAGTTTTGTTTATGTTTTGTGTTTGTATGTTTGTGTATTGTGTTTATGGTAAAACTAACAAAATTTGTTTTTTATAAAAAAAAAAGGAAAAAAGAATCAATAAAACCTTGGAGGAATGTTAGACGAGAATAATTTAAACGAGACAGAAAGAAAAGAATATGATGACTATAAAATGGATAAATATGGAAGAGAAATGAAATTGAATAGGAGTAAAGAGAAATAATGAGAAATTTGCTGAAAGATATTTGTGTGTCCATATGGAGATGGGATAAATTGGAATTATGCTGTATAAAAATAATGTTTTGTTTGACTTGTAAGGATTTACAATGTTAAGAGGTTTTATGTGTTTATGTATTTAATGGTTAATGATGTGTTGTTTTATCTTTAAAATTAATAAAAATTTGTTTCAAAAAAAAAAAAATTTAACAAGGGGTTCTCTGCCCGGTTGTTAGGTGGGCTTGGCCTATTTGGCCTCCTGTACCATGGCGGGTGTGTGTGTGTTTTGGCCCTCCCCGCACTCCGGAGGCTTTCCTTGAGCTTTCGGGAAGGTGAAAATGGCCTCCACAGGCTCCGGAAGCTCTCTGGAAGCCAACAATAGGCCCATATCTGGCCTTCCCAAACTTCCGGGAGGCCCATTTTTCACCCTTGCTAAGCTTCTATTAATTAATTAGTGGAACCACTTGCCTCCATAAGTTGTGAATGCTCCAGCACTTGAAGTGTTTAAGAAGAGATTGGATCACCGTTTGTCTGAAATGGTTCTAGGGGTTCTTGCCTAAGCAGCGGGTTGGACTAGAAGACCTCCAAGGTCCCTTCCAACTCCATTATTCTGAACCTTCTTCAAAATCCCCTGGGGATTGTTCTCCAAGGCCTTTTGTAAAGCTTCCTTAATTAAATCTCTGCTCTTTTTTTTTTTTTTTAAAAATCAAAGTGGTTGCACAGCTGGTGTGGAAATAATGTTGATCTCTAGAACATTATGAATACCAGCTTATAGTCAAAGAAAAAAACCATCATTTTCATTTATTTCTTGGACAGCAACAGAAGAAAAGAGGGAGGGGTGAGGGAAGGAGAAGAGAGGCTTGGCTGTTCTTGACCTCTTTGGAAACCTAACTAACTGGCTGTTTATTTTTACCCTGCCATTAATTGATAACACTTAATTAATCTGCCTTGTGAGAGATAAAATGAAGATTATGTCCCTGGACTGGGAACATATATTGACTTTGTTATTCCAATTATATGTCTGACCAGACCAGCCCTTTGGTAGCAAACTTAACCTTTGAATTACCCTCAGCTCACCAGTAGATCAGCTGCTGGGATCGAAACAGGAAAACCTTGACCCAAAAGGAGGGGTCTGTTTCCTTTGCTCCGAAACTCATCCCATCTGACACACCGCCAGCTCTCTCCGCTTGCCTGCTTCTTCTCCTGAGCATAATGCCAAGAGAAGGATTCGGCCATTCGGGCCTTTAGAAGACAGGCTAGCCCAGGGGTGTCCAACCTTGGCAACTTTAAGACTTGTGGACTTCAACTCCCAGAATTCCTCAGCCAGCTGGCTGAGGAATTCTGGGAGTTGAAGTCCACAAGTCTTAAAGTTGCCAAGGTTGGACACCCCTGGGCTAGCCCCAACGAGCAGATTTACATGTTTTTTAAAAATTGGTGTGAGGTTGGATGGATTTTTTTTGGGGGGGGGCTGCTCTTTGTAAGAGGAACCTTTAGGCAAACTATTAAAAAAACAAAAACAAAGTCCTTGCAAAGAAAAAGATCGGATTGCCTGCAGACGAAGAATTTGCAAACCTCCGTCTTCCGTATCTGTTTCTTGTAAAATGGCACTCGTATGAGGGAGTAGCGGTTGCAAATGAGCACTAACGCTCGTAACTGAGGATTATTTTTCGGCTTCTTAGAAATTATTTCAATACTAGGCTGCACTCAAGAATGCCAAAAGAAAAAGGCAATGTCCTGTATCCATGTGCTGTTTTTCTCTGTTGTGTTCTCCATCAGCCATAGATTGCTTCC
This sequence comes from Hydrophis major, assembly GCA_033807585.1. Taxonomy (NCBI): domain Eukaryota; kingdom Metazoa; phylum Chordata; class Lepidosauria; order Squamata; family Elapidae; genus Hydrophis; species Hydrophis major. Next base: position 3,444,170 of record CM066332.1, read on the forward strand.
ACAGTTAAGCTTAATTATCATACACTAGCAACACTTGTTAATTTCATTATCACCAAAATTCTGCTTATTTCTATTTCTGATACATGGCCCTAGGTGACCCTCTCGGATTGATTATAAATTGGCTTTGCTTTCATTCTTCTTCTTTTTCCTTTCCATCTCATTCAGATTTCCATCTCTTCTTGGTGTGACCCGTACTGCTAACCCACAGGTAACAGGTAACAGATAATCAGAGTTGGAAGGGACCTTGTAGGTCATCTAGTCCAACCCAGCGCCCAAGCGGGAGACCCTAGACCATTCCTGACAGATGGCAGCCCAGTCTCTTCTTGAAAGTCTCAAGGGATGATGCTCCCACAACTTCCGAAGGCAACTTCTATTCCACGGGTTGATTCTTCTCCCTGTCAGAAAGTTTCTCCTTATTTCTAGGTTGAATCTCTCCTTGATCAGTTTCCATCCATTATTCCTTGTCTAGCCTTCGGGTGCCTTATAGAATAGCTTGACCTCCCCTCCTCCTCTCTGGGGCAGCCCCTCAGATATGGGAAGACTGCTATCCTGTCTCCCCTCGGTTGCGAGTTGATTATTTCAATATTTGAATGGAGATGAATGCAAACTAGTCCAAGCCATCCAGATGCAGGTTGACCCAGGACAATTAAAACTATGCTTTCTACTTTGCTGAAGAGTTCTGTTGTGGCACCCTTTCTCTACCCTTCAGTGTTGGCCATGTCACAAAAAGAGCAAGCAAGGGTTTTATTCTCCAAAGCACCAGAAGGCAAGACAAGCAAAGGATGGAAACTGATCCAGGAGGGAAGCAACTTGGAATTAAGGAGAAACGTCCTTGCAGTGAGGACAATTAACCAATGGAACTGCTTGCCACCAGAAGTTGTGGAAGCTCCATCATTGGAAGTTTTTAAGAAGAGACTGTCAGCCACTTGTCTGGAACGGTCTAGGGTCTCCTGCTTGAGGGGGGGGTTGACTAGAAGACCTCCAGTCCCTCCCAACTCTGTGATTCTGTTAGGAAGGGTACGTTATTGTTGGATATAATAACAGAATCTTTAAAGCTATCAGAGTTTTCGGCTGCCACCCTTATACACAATGCTTTCCCAAGACCAAATTGTTATTTACTTTCTCCTTATTTTTCTTTCATTCCTTCATCAAGGTTACTGTATCTCTACACTCTGCTACACTACCACGTCTGTACTTCTAAAAACCTGGAGCATGCACTGGATGGAAACATCTAATATTTGCTGTTGTCCAGGTAGTTAATAATTATGGTTAGTTACTCTACATTCTGCCCAAGCCCAGATCATTAGTACAAACAGGAAGAAATCATGGAATAGTAGAATGCCATTTTGTTCTACTTCTTACCAACAAACTGATCTGTCTCAGGTGGTGAATAGTAATATTTATCTATATTATCTATATCTATATCTATATCTATATCTATATCTATATCTATATCTATATCTATATCTATATCTATATCTATATCTATATCTATCTATCTATCTATCTATCTATCTATCTATCTATCTATCTATCTATCTATCTATCTATAACCTTGAATATTAAAATGCAATTAAAGTTTAGCCAGCAAATCTGCATGATTTTTGTGGACAACAGATGTTGGTCCTTGAAGGTAAGCCACATCAAACTCAATGCAAGGATTCTATTTTAACTTTGCAGGATATAGCAGAAAGTCTAACTGGTTTCTGTCAGAAGAGAATCGAGGAGAGGAAATTTTCTTTCTCATCCCTTTCTTTTCTTCAGGGCAAAGTTGATAGTTTCATAACTGCTCGTGTATTCTTAAAGCATCAACGTTGAATGTGGGTTTATTGTTTTATATAAAAATGTGACATATAGGGGGACGATAGCATAGAATCTTTGCATGTTATGGCTCTCTGTCTCTGATCCAACCGATGGGAAGGGTCTCCTTAAGACCAAAGAAGCAACCAGAGATAATTCTTCCCTGAGATGAGGTTGCTAGCTGTGTGGATCAAGGAAGAGGTCCCTCAAAACCATGAGAGGTAACACTCTAATGCGGAGGTCTCCAACCTTGGCAACTTTAAGACTTGTGGACTTCAACTCCCAGAGTTCCTGAACCAGCTTTACACAAGTCTTAAAGTTGTCAGGGTTGGAGACCCCTGCTCTAATGAATAGTCACTGTGCAAGCTAAGAACCCACCATAAAGTTAATAAGGACACAAAACTGCAATACTAAATTAAACAACTTCAAATAAATAGCTTTAATAAGCCCAGTAATGGTATAAGCTTTACTGAAATCTATTTTGCAAAATAAAATATTTTCCCCTATGTATTTGCTGGATTAAAATATTAAAGATTAGGCAGCTCCTATCACTAATAGTAAGAAACATGTTGAATGAAAAAAAAAATTAGGAAAAAACAATTAAGATTCTAATACAAAAGTATAAAAATTTTGCTAGATTGATCACGCTTCTAGATTCAATTGAAGAATCAGATAAAAACATTAGCAGTATTTCATTATCCATTTTTATTGTTTGATTTTATGGTACACTTTAGCTAATTTGTACAATAGAAAATTGTAGTTATTGAGTGGTTTAGACAGTAAATCATCGAACTAAGTTGAGTTCTTTTCTGAAAGCCTGGTTTAATAAAATATAGAATGAAGGGAAAATAAATCAGGAAAAAAAGGAAAGAGGAAAGACCAGGATGGGAATATTTTGAAAGAACCTAATAGTTTTTCTAAGTTAGATGACAGGAAAAAATCCAATTTCTCTTTATGCATCCAATTAATAAGATCAACAGGTCTCTTTTAGAGACCTCTTACAATAGAATATAGCATCATAGGGTGGAGGGGAACTTTGAGGTCTTGTAATCCAACCTCCTGCTTAAGCAGGAGATCCCATACTATCCTGGACACATGGCTGTCCAGTCTCCTCTTGAAAGCCTCCAGTGATGGTGCATCCCAAATTCTCCAAGTAAACAATTCACTTGTTAAAATTGTTCTTGGGTGAGGAAATTTCTCTGTCATTTTAGGTTGGATCTCTCCTTGATAAGTTCCCATCCGTTGCTTCTTGTTCCGCCTTCAGGGGCCTTTGGAGCCTCCTCAGTTGGTGTCCCCTGATTTAAGACACAAAGCTGACCATAAAGTCACTTCATTGGCTGGTTAAGAAGGATCTGGGGAGGAATAACAGAGGAAAACCAAGCAAAAGGTTTTGCCCGGAGCTTACGAGGTGTCCCATCTGCCAATTTCAAGCTTCTTCACTGCCCTTCCCAAATAACAGATAACGGATCATCAGAGTTGGAAGGGACCTTGTAGGTCATCTAGTCCAACCCCCCCCACCCAAGCAGGAGACCCTACACCATTCCTGACAGATGGGAGTCCAATCTCTTCTTGAAAGACTCAAGTGGTGAAGCCCTCACAACTTCCGAAGGCAACTTCTGTTCCATTGCTCCTTGTTCAATTTCCTCCCATTATTCCTTCTCTGGCCTTCAGGTGCCTTGGAGAATAGCTTGACCCCTTCCTCCTCCTCTCTGGGGCAGCCCCTCCCTCAAATATTGGCACACTGCTTTCCTGTCTCCCCTGGTCCTTCTCTTCCCTAGACCAGCCAGGCCCAGTTCCTGTAATCATTCTTCATATGTTTTAGTCTCCAGTCCCCTGAATACTGAAACGGCACCCCCCCCACCATGCAAATCCCCCCATTATTAAACTCCTCCCCATCTGTGATGATCCATGTGGGAAAGAAACCCCCCCGGGGGGAGGGATCACAGCCCCTTCCCCTTCCTTTTGTGCTTCCTCCTTCAGGTCCATCCTCTCCTAACTCAGCCTGTCGTTTCCCTCACATTTGCAGCCATGAAAAGAAGGGAAGGACACCCCAATTGTCGAGAGCCAACCTGGAATGTCAGATTTGGGAGGGCTGTCTGTCTGGGGGGAGGGATGGGTGGGAGATGGGGGACGGGAGGGGGGGAGGGCAGTAAATCAGGCCAGGCTTGTCAACAGCGCCAAGGAGCAGAATTACTCGAGCAAATATAACAAATGGCTGTCATTGTGGAGCCAAAAACCTGTGATTATAATTATCACATCCTCGGTGACCTTGCATAAACTTTACTTCCTGTCCAATGGAGCATTTAAATAGGCTGCTTCTTCTGCCAAGGGACCCCCCCCCTCTCTTTTTCTGAGAATACAGAGTCCGGGGAAGAAACAAGGCCCCCACACACACACCCCGTCGCCCAAATACAAACACACCTGGCCTGCTGGGAGTCTTACGGCTTCTGGTGGGGACCCCTGTACACGTGTTGGAAGAATTATCCTTCTGGGTTCAGTTCCAAGTGGGGAAAAAAGACACTGGAAACATGGAAGCTGTTTGGGAAGATGGTTTAATGGTGGACAGGATGCTACATGTCTTGGTGCTTCAAGATGTTGGGTGAAGGAAAAGGGAAAAAAAAAAAAAAAGGACTGAGATGCTGAGAGTCTCTGGGTTTTATGCCCTCTGTCAGGATTTGAATTTGAGCTTGTGCTCTGGTTGGTTGTCAGACTCCTGTGGGGGTAGGTTGTCCTGAGTCCCAGGTTTGGTTGAGCCTTGATGGGTGATGATACAACGAAAGGGATTTGGGCAATTCTTATTATGGCTTTACCTGGAGGAGGTAGATCTTTGTTATGTAGAATAGACTGCCCCAGGCCTTACTGGCCCATTGACAAGGGGCGGGAGGCTGAGTTTCTGACTCTCTGAGTTTCTATTTCTCTCTTAGGGGAAATATTCTGCCTTTTTAGTATATCCTAAAATATTTCATTTCTCTAGGAGAGGAGTGGGTTTTAATTTCCAACACATGGAAGGCAATTCTTGATGCCCTTTTCATGGAGGTTATATGGCCTCACCCAACACGGTAGGCCCCCTTGTCTCTGACTCCAGGTAAACTCAGCTCAGTCCCTTGACTCACCTGGAAAGGTCTTCAGGGTTAAAACAACATATAGACAGTCTTAAACCTACTTTCAATTGGGAAAGTGGGACCATCCTAGGCCAGGCCACGTCCCAAAATGCCAGGGAATTTCTAGATGGCACTTGTGAACCGGCCATCAACAGACACATAGACATAAACAACAGCTACCCTTCTATGCAAAAGAGACAAGCCACAAGCTTGTATTGTTTTTCTGTGTCATATAATATAGGTGGGTACATGCATAATTTTGTATTTGTTTATTTAATTAGTTAGTTGGTTAGTTAATTAGTCATGTTTATGTAGGGTATATTGGAGGTGGTAACACTTTGAGAGCTGTTATGCAACGAAATTTCATTTTAATGTATGCCGATTAGGGTGCATTCAAAGTGATAATAAAGTTACTCTATTCTTCTACTTTATTCTTCTAAGCCAAAAAGGGGGGGGGGATGAAAAAAAAAGCACAACCCACCAGTAATCAGCACACAGCTGAGCAGAAATGAGCACCAAGAAGCACCAACAGATCAATAGTCAAGAAATAAACAACACCCCAGTCAAGGAACTGCCAAACAAACAGACAGGAAAGAGCCCAAACAAAGAACCTCCAATATCATCCCCATCAACACCAACAGGCCAAGCCACTAGAATATAAACTGACAATGAACCCCACTCCTTACTAGCCCTGATGATGTTATCTAGTATGAATAATGAAATGTCTGCAAGAAAACTACCAAGCTCAGAGAGCACCAAGGACCCCCCAGGATTAAAAATACATAGAAACCAGAGGTTTCCACCAGAGAGGTGAGGGTTTTAAAAAGTCAGGATGGCATTTATGACTGCATGGTCAAAAACCACCATCCACCCTTTTTCATATATGTATTGCAGAATTTCTTTTTGATGTGCATACTTTTTTATTTTATTCAAAAAATTAAAATATAAAATCTGAAAGGGAAAAAATGTAACACAGGCAAAGCAAAGCTAAACAAGTACATTAAAAAAAACTCTGTGAATTAAAAGGACAAAAAGCAAAAACTCATCTTACCCCCACTAGCTGAACTCTGAAAAATTATTGCTTCCTTGTGGAAACAAGTCCAAAATTTAGAAGCTTCTACATCTATTTGCAACCCAACTGACCTATCATATACTATGGATATTAAAAGAAAAACAGTTAGCAGGTTAAACAACAGCGCAAGTTAAAGTTCAAGGCCCTTTGTTAATGGCCTGTTATTGTAATTTACTTGTAGAAAGTCTATAGCAGTTTCTGTGTTGCAGAATTTTGATCATGTGAATGTAGCTTTCATTTTGGTGTCTATGGCACCCCAACATGTCCCCTCATTGCATCCTATAACTCTGCGTAACATAAAAATCAGCCTCAATTATTGTCCACCATGGAATATAGTTGGTGATCTTTTCATTTACCATCTCCAGCCAACATGAAGGTAACAATGAGGAATGTCATCCTATGCTAGATTGAACTCAATCAAATAATAAACAAATGGAGCCAAGATCGAAATCCAAGTTGATCTCTTTATTCTCCAGCAAATTGGCAGCCTTCACACATTGTCACACATTTCTACTAGGTGCGGCTGCTGACAAAATATTAAGGGGTTTGGAAGTGATCAGCCAGTAAAGCCATTGTTTGAAGCTGGTATCTGTTGGAAGCATTTTCTTTTGAACATGTCCGTTGTTTGGGGATCATATTATCCTAGCATAGAACATCATCAACACCATAGCTTAGAACTTAGAACATCATCATCCCCTTCTAATATGGAGTTGTAATGGACCTTGGAGGTCTTCTAGTCCAACCCTTTGCCCAAGCAGTTCAATCCAGACAAATAGCTGTCCAATCTCTTCTTGAAAGCCTCCAGTGATGGAGCAACCACAGCTTCTGAACGTAAGCTTTTTCCATTGATTAATTGTTCTCACTGTCTGGAAATTTCTCCAGACAGCGCTTGATAAGCTTCCACCCATGGCTTCTTGTCCTGTCCTCAGGTGCTTTGGATATTTCGTTAACCTTTATGGCAGCCCCTCAAATATTGGAAGACTGCTGTCATGGCACTCCCGGTTATTCTTTTCATACCCAATTTCTGAAATTGTTCTTTATATGTTTTAGCCTCCAGTCTCCTAATCATCTTTGTTGCTCTTTTACGCACCCTTTCTAGGGTCTCAACGTCTTTTTTATATCATGGTGACCAAAACTGGATGCGATATTCCAAGTGTGGTCTTACCAAGGCCTTATAAATGGGTACTAACACTTCCTGTGATCCCTCTGTTAATGCAGTCTAGGATTGAATTTTTAAAAAATGTTTGCTGTACAAACATCTTCAGAAAAATCAACTGTGAAACTGTGGTGGTCTCCCATGGAAAGAATGAGACACAGAGGCTGGTGTACTCGGGATGGGAGTCCAGAGCAAATTCTAGTGCTCCCTTTTATTGAGAATTTCGTACACAGTAAGCATTCACATTGTGGATTAAAATAATTACACAGAATTGTTTACAGTCATCTGAGCTGTTTAAATGTTCCTGGTGTTTGTTTTTAATTTCCTTGCTTATCTCAGTGACCCTTAGGCAGACATGTACATATAAGGTCTTAGACTAATCATTACCCAATACTGAAGTCAAAGTTTATTCCTCCATCTCCCCTGTTTTAGTTTTTTGATGATCGCAGATGCCTCGGTAGCTTTTCGCCATCTGCAACAACAGTTCTCCTTCCGTAGGCTTCACCCGACACATTCCTAAAAGTCCAGGGAGACATTGGATACAACAGCATACACAAAGAGAAAGTATAAAAAGCAATATCACTCCAACAATTAGGTGACGAATCCATGAACCATCTGGCAACCAGGACCAAAGTGCAGACCACACGTCCAGTCCCTCGTCCTCCGATTGTAATGGATTCTCACTCAGGGTTTGTTCCATATGCTGTATAGTAGCTGTAATGTTTGGAGAATAATCAGAGATATACATGCAACAATGTGTATGAATCATAGCGCAAACTCCCCCTTGCGCAGCCAAAATAGTGTCCACTGCATATCTGGTTTGCAGGACAAAGTCAAGGATTTTTCCTTGCTCTTCTTCAAGCAGCTTTAGCGTTTTAATGGTGTCTTTAAACATAGTAACTGTCCAATTGTTTAAACAATGCAAATCTCTATAGTTCATCATGACTCCTAAAGGAGGAATAACTCCCCTTGATATCTGTGTCCAGTAGTCATGATTCAAAACAGAGTTTACTTCTGTTGCGGAACGCGCATTGCGGATATGAGCGGTCCCCAAAGATTTTAAAATGACATGAGATGGGATTACTTTCCCAAAGGTGCAGACTCTTTTCCATCGTGTTGGCATGCGATCATAGGCCATCCGTCCACACAGCAACCATAGATTTGCTCCCAGGAGATGACCAACCGTATTTGGTTCAGCATAGATTAATCGTGCAAAGGATTCCATTAACATAGCCAAATAAGTGGGCGGTGGTGCGTATTTCCCATTTGCACATTTGGGCAGCTGGTTTTCTCTCATGGTGGGACAACATGTGGAAGGGATAATTGGACACCCATTTTCATTGATCAAAGATATGATATCAAATTTGGAAATATTATGTACAAAGTAAGTGAGATTTTTAGTTTTCATGTCATCCAGATAAACCCGACTTCCATTGCCAATAATAACTGTTTTGTTACAAAATGGATATGCTCCCAAGTAAGTCATATTCTCTACTGTCTCATTGTGGGTCCAGCAGATACCCGCCACCTCTTGGATTCGGCTTCCAAGATGCAATGTATTTATGTTACTTGTAGTCCAACTGTTAGACCACATCCCTGAACAATCATAGCATTGTTCCTTATACCAGTCACCTTCGGCCAGAGGTACTGCAACCATTGGAAGCCCTGATGTTTTGTGAGTTGGCATGTGCATACATATCCAACAATCAGTTTTATTATGAAGGTTTGCGAGCTTCCCCATTTCCTGGATCAACGTGTTTCTTTTCCATTGCCCCAAATCCATCCCCTTGCCCCTTTGGCTGATGATAAGGACGCACACAGAGAGCAGGAACCCAAACAACTGTCCCCTCATCTTCAACAGCAGCGTATCCTCGGCCCCAAGTTATCAGCAGGACAGGTCCTTTCCACGTTGGATCTGGTAGTCTCTTATACCGAACTTTCGGTCTTGGCATACCTGCAGAAGGGGAGGAAGCAAAATGCCTACTGGCTGCCATAGCAGCGGGAGATCCTGTCATGTTTAAAAAATTTAAAGTGTATAAGGTAATATTAAGAATGTTTTGTATGTAAGGCAAGCCATATTGTAACGCTCCCATTGGTTGAAGGATGGAGTTGACAGCTCTCAAATCATGTGTCTTAATTGTAGCTGCTCAACTACCAATTGATGTAAAGCTGTAAGCTTTTCTTTTGGAAGTGGTCATTGGTCAATCCAGACTGGCTGAGAGGTTAACAATTGTAATTTTTCCATTATCCAATAACAATTTTTGTGTGAAATTATGACAGCAAATCTCTACCCCACAAGTTTATATGCAGGGGCAACACAAGAGGTTGAATTCTTGCAGTCTCACCAGTTTCTCTGTGCAATGCCTTCAACCAACGTACACTACTTCTTGAAAACTGCATACCACCCACTCCACGAACAGCCGGAGAGTCCTCAAGCGCCCATTCATTTGGCCATTCCTTTTGGCGTATCACAGAGACATCTGCTCCGGAATCTATAAGGCCAGAAAATGATTTTCCCTGAATTTCAATTGTCATTTTTGGTTGGTCTGTAGTCAATTTTTTTGTCAGCGCTAGCAATTCTGCAGCAACTGGAGAACTTGCCATTTCAGTGGACCCAAAACCACCAGTTCGTGGGATCCCAATTAAAGGATTTATAGGGATGTATGGAAGCAATAATAACTGGGCAATAGAGTCACCGGCCATTAATGATGCAGGAGTATCAGTGTACAATTGTATCTTAATAACCCCTTTATAATCTTGATCAATAACTCCTGGAATAACAAAAAACCCTTTTTCTGATGCAGAAGACATGGGAAGTACTAATCCCACTGTTTTTTCTGGCAGTGGCCCATGCAAGTGTCCTCAATATACACTTGATTAGGAAAGGTCACATTAATTGAGTTCAACATTTTTAAACCCAAACATTTTTAAACCCAAACACCCAATTGCTGGCGATGCTTTTGTGAGAGCCTTGGGAGCGGGGCTAGCTGCACGTCCCAAATTTAGTTTCCCGGATTTTGGTTCTGATCAGAGCGACATTGATTTGCCCAATGCAACCCTTTTTTGCATTTTGGACAGACCGATTTTGGACGGACGTCCTTAATTTTGTTTTTGTTAAATGCCATCTCCCCCCCCCCCGGGGGCTCGGCACTAGGCTTTAAAATGGCCAGGCTTTCCACAATTAAAACAATTCCCTGTAGGTTTCATCCCTTTTTGCAATGCCATAGCCAAAGTCTCCATGTTGTAAGCCTGAGATCCCACCACTGCACATGCTTTTAACAGATCAGCCAGAGTAAGCTCACCTCTAGCCACCAAGGGCTGTAAGATACGCTTGCAGTCAGCGTTTACATTTTCAACTGCCAATTTCAGCAAAAGTTCTTTTGTGGCTTCCTCATTAGAGATTTGCCTGGTAATAGCCAATTGCAGCCTTTCCACAAAATCATTATAAGACTCAGATGCTGTTTGCTTAATTTGAGAAAAAGACCGTGCTGGGGTTCCCACATCCTGGATGCGGGACAACGCCCCAAGGACAGCTGCCATAACCACTGGAAATACGTGATCAGGCAAATTAGCAGCTTGATCAGCAGTGGATTCAAACAAGCCTGCCCCATAGATTTGGTCTGGCGTATACAGCCCCCCCGAATTTCTAGTAATAGCTTCCCTTTGGTATTCTGAGTCAAAAACCACATACTGAGTAGAGCTCAATATCATTCTCATTAAATCTTTCCAGTCACTAGGAATCATGAGTGAGGTAGCCAAACTTGTCAGGAGCCCCTTTGTAAAAAGGACTTTGAATACCATAATCTTTAACTGCTTTTTTAATTTCCCTAAGAACTGCTAAAGGAATTGGAACCCATTCAGTCTGCAGATTGCCTTGAGCATCCACTTGCCTATTGACTGGAAACAAGTTCATCTGGGGAATCTCATCAGGCTCTAATTTCCCCTCATTGAAAGCCTGATGCATCATTGCTTGAACTTTTCCCATTTTTGGTTGGATTTTATCATCCACAGGCATAGGCGCTGTTGGAAATGATAAAGCACACTCCAGTTTTGGGGTAGGCGGGTGCAATACAATTCCTTTATAAGGAGGGGGTTCTACTAAAGTTTTTAAAAGAGGTTGTTGCTGGGTCTCTAAAGCAGTCATAACAACCTTCCAATATATCAAAATTTCAGCTGTTGCCCATGGCTCTTCATGAAAGATAGTTCCAATTCTCCTCCATGTGTCTAACTTTAAAGAGTCTTTCTCTGGATACCAGGGACATTGCCACCAGATCTCTTGCAGCAGCTCTCTCACATTATCTTTTGAAAGAACTATTTGCTCCCCCCCGGAGGGTTTAAAGATAAAGAAGTTTGTCCTGACTAACTTCAGCAGCTCACTAACATGCCATTCCTGTAGCTGAGAGAGTTTTCCCCCCATGTTCCCTGAAAAAATCCTATTGTCCAGCAATAGTTAAGTACGTACTTTACCTATTCCAGGCGAGGAAACACGGAGGTCCGGACACATACCACCTACAGTGGATCATGTTGGGGTCACCACTTGTGGTGGTCTCCCATGGAAAGAATGAGACACAGGCTGGTGTACTCAGGATGGGAGTCCAGAGCAAATTCTAGTGCTCCCTTTTATTGAGAATTTCGTACATAGTAAACATTCACATTGTGGATTACAATAATTACACAGAATTGTTTACAGTCATCTGAGCTGTTTAAATGTTCCTGGTGTTTGTTTTTAATTTCCTTGCTTATCTCAGTGACCCTTAGGCAGACATGTATGTATAAGGTCTTAGACTAATCATTACCCAATACTGAAGTCAGAGTTTATTCCCACAGAAACCAAGATTTCATTTTGCATTCCAAGCTTTCCAGCATGAATGGTGTTGACTATCCCTACTGCCATTGGAATAAGCTAAAAAAAAGATATCTATCAAATGAAAAAAGCAGAGTGGATATCTACATCCTCGGAATGGATGTATATTAGGAACAGGCTGGCTTTACTCGATTTCTTATGGCATATAATCAGGTGCAATTGAATGTTTATTATAAGATTTTCTTGTCAAGGGAGGAACAATATCCGCAAAGTGGGGTTGCCAAGATGGATTGAGTTTCCTCTGCAAACAGATTTATTGTGTGTGAAGTGAGCAGTGCTTCCCCCCCCCCCCCCCGCTTGTGTCACCTTTTATTACTCGAAGATGTAATTAAATAGAACCCCTCTTGGTGAAAAGAGCAGTTATAAACCCAGTAATTCCACTGAGGCTACTTCAAGAAGCGTCCTTAAAAGGAAGCCTCCATCCCTGACAAATTTTCTTGCCCAAATCACGATCATTTCACCTAAAAACACATACACCAAGGCCATCGGTCCTTTTCTGCATCACAAAGTAGACAGCCTGGGCAGGAGGAATTGCATCTTTCCTCTAAACACACCCAGGGAGGCATGTAAACATGGTCCTCCATGTGCCAACTGTCTGATCCAGGAGAATTTGTTATATGGATGAGTTATTGCTTTGTATTAACTTACGCCACACTGTAAATATACTTGGCATTGTGCAGTGGTAGGTCACCGCAGAGCCGATAAGGGCCCTGTTCTTCCAATGGCTAACCGTCTCCAGATGCCATCAGTGACAAACTATGAGGCAGAACATGACATACATAATGTACAAGCAAGTGGCCATTAGACTTTCATCCTGGATAGGTAGCTCTTTAGTCAATCTCCACCTGAAATTATCACGGAGCGGCAGAAAATAAATAAAACCATATTTTCTATCCCACTGCAGCCCTTCTTCCTTTTGTTCTATCCAGGGTCCTTTGGTCATGTGACAAATCACTTCCACGACAGAATAAATTTGTTATGGAACATTATTTCAGTAGGAAAAAGGTCATAATGTGCTAAAGGTCATGTTTGGTAAATATTATCTAGCAACAAGGGAATTTCTACAAGGATTCTAAAAGGCCGTCTTTAATAAATTAACTATGTTGACCCAGCGAGAAGTGAATTCTCACTAAAGACTCCCATTTTTGGTACATACATTTGGGAAGGGCCTGCAAATATTCTTTTTTTCAGCCCGTGGAGCATCAAGAAAAACTAAAGATTCTTGGGAACAAACACTTGGGTTGAAAAATTGCACTTTCCTGCATGCTAAGAGCATGTGAAAAAACATCAGTTGTGATTTGTTCATCTCACACTATTCTGGCTTCAGACCTGTTTAGCCTGTGGTTGGCTTTGCAAGAATGCTGGAGTTTGTTGTGACTTTCCAACTCTCACAGCAGTATAAAATATTTATTGAAAGAGCTGAGCAAGAGGACTGGCCTAAGGGCATCTGGGTGGCCTTAGATCAGTCCCTTAGGCTAGTCTAGGGAAGAGAAGGACCAGGGGAGACAGGAGAGCAGTCTTCCAATATCTCAGGGGCTGCCACAAAGAAGAGGAAGTGGTCAAGCTATTTTCCAAAGCCCCCGAAGGCCAGACAAGGAATAATGGATGGAAACTGATCCAAGGAGAGATTCAACCTGGAAATAAGGAGAAACTTTCTGACAGGGAGAACAATCAACCCATGGAACAGAAGTTGCCTTTGGAAGTTGTGGGAGCTTCATCCCTAGAGGCTTTCAAGAAGAGACTGGACTATCATTTGTCAGAAATGGTGTAGGGCAGTGGCCCCCAACCTTTTTTGTGCCACGGCCCAGTACCAGCATCACAAAATGATCCGTGGCCCGGTACCGGCATCAGCACGCATGACAAGGCAAGGCGAGCCGAGTGACCGTCCAGCCAGACGTCCCCCGCTTCTCCCTGCCACCTTCAACTCCTCCTTTGTACCTTTTTTGTGCTTTTTTGTGCTTTCTTAATCTCCTCCGCCATTGGGACAGCTCTTCGTTCGAAGCCTCCCCCTCCCTTCGATGAAACTAAGACGCGAGGATTCCTTCAGGACCCAAACGCTGCTTTCCAACCGGAAAAGCTCACCCAGAAGCACTTTCTCATCAAAACAAGATGGCGGCACCCAGCAAACCGGTGGCCCAGTAGAAAATGATCCACGGACTGGGACCGGTCCAAGGCCCGGTGGTTGGGGACCCCTGGTGTAGGGTCTCCTGCTTAGGCAGGGGGTTGGACTAGATGACCTACAAAGTATCTTCCAACTCTGATTATCTGTTATCTGGCTTCATGCCCATAGGACTAAACTCATGGTTTTCAGCCTAGTGCCTTAATTACTACACTGATCTCACCTTCAATACCATCTACATCTCCCATTTATGTCCTTGCAAACACCAGTTAACTCGCTTCTGAATGTGTGCACACAAACACACATGTGCAGAAGGATAAACCGCATTGATCTTCATCAAGAACTATATGCAATACTTTTCAGATAGGGAGTTACTACAATGGAATTGAAGTAGAAGAGCAGGCAGAGTATGAGGGCCAAGTCAAAAGAGGACTCAGCCTAGAATCATTAGGTGGCCACAAAAGTTCCAAGCTTTGAATTCCGTTAACTCTTCTCTAGCACCAATTTAATGCTGACTCTTAGTTGACCAGATTCTTTGCTTATAAGTTTGAACAATAAGTCTTCCGAAACTGGAAATTATATGTGATCCTGATTCTTCATACTTGACAGAAATGCCTTAAAAAGCAGGATCGTAGGCTGTTTCTCTAATCAATTAGTATTTTATGTGATTATTTGAGACGATCCTTAATAGCTGTTCTAATAAAAATAGCTTTAGGCTTATGGAATTTCCTAGTCAGATCTACCATATAGGGCTAAGTTCATGACAGTCTTCTTTTCCAGGCCAAAGAGGTGGATACCAATGCTTTAAATAAATTATATAATGGAATTGTTAATATTTTTGACCCCCAAGAACCCTCCATTGTGATAACAACAAACGTTGAAGCTGATTAAGCCCCTCATTCCAAAGAGATACGTGATTGTCCTACTTCCATGAACCAACCAGATATATTATGAGGCTGTCCTTGTTCTGAATAATCTTGCCTAGGCAATAACCGAAGAACAGCAAAGTAGATATTTTATGGCCCTCCCAGCCATTCTTTACTCTGAATCTTGCCAGGTAGCATGTTTATGAAGACAAAGTATGGATGCAATTCCCATACTGGCCTCACAAGAAATGTTGAGGTAATGAATCTCAATCACCAGGAAAGTTGGTTGTGTATACAAAAAGAAGGGATCAACAACATTCGGAACTCAACGTCTGTGGATCGAAAACAATGCATGGTGGACCTCTTCCAGATTTTGCAATATCTGCTGAGATGGGAAGAAGCAATTGAGAAGAAAATTATTGTCACCTTTCATTGTTGTTTGTTGTTAGTTGTCATGTCCAACCCATCGCAACCCCATGGACAACGTTCCTCCAGGTCTTCCTGTCTTCTACCATCTCCCGGAGTCCATTTAAGCTCACCCTGACTGCTTCAGTGACTCCATCCAGCCACCTTCTTCTCTGCCGTCCTCTTCTTCTTCTTCTTTTGCCCTCAGTCCTTCCAGCATTCGGCTTTTCTCCATCTCACCTTTTGTTACATAGTCTAAATTTGGCAACCTGATGCTGGCTGGGGAATTCTGGGCGTCATTGATGGCATTTGTCCATCAATCTAAATAAAATAGCTTTGAGTGATTTTTCCACTTCAAAATATTAAACTAGAAGATGTATCATGCATAAGGTAGGACTATAACTCACAGTCTCCTACTGATTGGTCTGGAGTCACCCAGCTGGCTTTCAGGGAGAAAGCAGGACTAGAACTCACAGCCTCCTGGTTTCTAGCCTGATTCCTTTATCTCTAGACCAAACTGGCTCCATGTTTCTTATATTATTCAGTATCCAAACACACACTGGTTTCATAAGTGATATTTTCACTTGTATGTATGATTAGGTTGCACGAGTTTATCAGCATAGCTGTCATAGCTTCCATAATATATGTCCTTATTTATACTGCTGTGTGGCCACACTAGTTCCTATCCTGAAAGAATGTTGGTATAAGGGAATTGGGCAGAAACGAAATATGAAATAAAAAAAAATAAAATAAAGTTAGATCAATTTTCAGATCTTACAACCTTTTCTGATTTAAAGATAAATCATAACACAGAACAATAGGTAAGATATATCCACCCTGACTGGTTTTCTGATATCAATATTTGCTAATCTCAAAGTGCTTTTTCAAAAGGCAACTGGGTGTTCTTGGTTCTTCCTTGAAGACATTTCACATCTCATCCAAGAAGCTTCTTCAGTTCTGACTGAATTGCATTCCCCACCCTTCAGTCAGAAGTGAAGAAGCTTCTTGGATGAGAAGTGAAACATCTTCAAGGAGGAACCAAGAAAGTCCAGTTGCCTTTGTGACTACTATGACCTGGTTGATTGAGAATCTCCATAGTGTTTCCTAATGTTGAAAAGAGAAAGTTAAGATCAAACACATTCCAGGCATTGCAAACTGTAAGTAGACTAATGTTGTATCTTTAGTGGGGGGGGTTCGTTCCTCTTTTCACTCTCCGTCTGTCTTCATTAGTCTACTGGCACTTTGCTGGGATTAGCGAAGTAGTTCCCATGGTTTCTAATTTTCACTTTCTATCTTTCTTTGCTTAACTCATTAAATTGCTCATTACTTCACTGCATTTTACAGGAGACCATATTTATTGTATTAGTTACACAGTAGCTGGATTAGGCAATGACAGGCTGTTTGCAATTGGAAAGGGTGTGTTTTAAGAATGGAGAGGAAATGTAAAATATATTGGCATTGTCTAGCAGGTGTAGCATAACTGGGAAAGACAGTTGGTTGTGTTGATTCTGAAGTATGCATTTCATCAACACGGAGATGGGCTGCTTTGTATGGACAAGAGGAAAAAAGACATTAACTAATGCAAGAATCCTGAAATGTTTACATTTAATATTCAGCAAACTTGATAGCAATGCTGAAGAGCTCTTAGTTACTAGACAGAAGAATATCTAATGGGAAAAATAATAATTCAAAGTAACCTCATGAGAGAAACAATACAGGCAGACACAAAAACGGTTTGAATATTGTAATGGTTGATTCAGTTGTGTCCATTGTGTTTTCAAAACTAACCATTGTTTTTTTTAAAAAAAAACAAACCCGTCAAAGCTCTTACTTTTACTCAGAGGTGGGATTCTACCTGTTTGGACCAGTTCTATAGAACCGGTTGTTACAATTCTGCACAGTTTGGAGAATCGGCAAATCACGGCACTGGTTGGCCCTGCCCCTCCCTGCCCACTCACTCTTTACCTGGCATACACGCCATTCAACTCACCTGCATTTGGTAAGTTGCTATTTTTCCTTTTTTTCACCCCAACCATCAGCTGCTCTGCTGTGCCGGGAGATTTAGATCAGCTAGAAAGCAGGAGATATTGGATTTCTTGCTTTCTAACTAATCTAAAAGCAGAGCTGAACCTTCCTCAGGACTGAAGCTTCTATTTTTCAGTGAAGACTCAGGCAGCAGATTGCAGAAAGATAGATCTCTGAGTGAATCTGTGATTCTGTGAGCAACTCAATCTGCCTGCCTGCTTTGCCTGATTTTGGGTACAAGTTGCTCTTCTTTTTATAAAAAAATTAATATTTACATAAATATTTATAATATTTACATACAAGCCACACCCAGCCAGTCACATGACCACCAAGCCATGTCCAGTCAGCAAGCCACAGCCATCCAGTCACATGACAACAAGCCACACCCACGAATTAGGCCATGCCCACAGAACCGGATGTTAAGAAATTTGAATCCCACCCTGCTTTTACTCCTGAGTAAGCACCTGAGGTATATACAATTCAGCTCCATAGACATCAAAAGGAACTACTTAAGAAGTTGATGGGCATACGTTGACTCATGCATTAAAAAAGAAACAGGTTGATAATAGAATAACAGAGTTGGAAGGGACCTTGGAGGTCATCTTGTCCAACCCTCTGCTCAAGCAAGAGACCTATTCTATTCCAGACAAATGATTGTCCAGTCTCTTCTTAAAAACCTCCAGTGTTGGAGCACCCACAATCTATGATTGAAACTAACTTATGATAGGTTGAGGGAGGCCAAGCCAATCTCTTATCCAAAGCACCTGGGAGGAGGAGAAGAAGTAATAGGTGGACACTTATCAAAGAGAGGTCCAACTTAGAAATAAGGAGACATCATCAATGAGAACAATTAATGCCAGTGAGAACAATTAATTAGTGGCATGGCTTTCCTCCAGAATGTGTGTGCACTCCATCACTGGAGGTTTTCAAAAATAAAGAGGACAATCATCTGTCCAGGATGATGGCTTGATCAGGGGGTTGGACTAGAAGACCTCCAAGGTGTCATGCCCTTGTTGGAGTCTGAATCTGAGGAGAAAGATGAGCAGCTGACAGGGAGTAGGAATGTGGCTCCGGTGTCTGTGGAGGAAACTGGGGAAGTCCAGCTGGGTAGTCAGAGGAAGACCCAGGGCCACCCCCTCTCCATCCTAGGGCATGCAGGGAGGAATGGAGAAGGGAGCAACATGGCTTATGGGGAGAAAAGGGCCCTGATCCCTTTCATTAGTTGCAGCTGGGAGAACAGGATATAAGTGGGGCGTTTGCACACGGCTGCTTGCTGGAAGCAAAGCGTTCATTATCTTTGTTGAGGCTTATCTGGGTTTTTGTGTCCTCTCCACTGTGGGTGCTGCATTATCCTTTGAAAGTCTGCCATTTATCCTCCTGGCCTGCTGTGTTAATTACTTCAGTGTGGTTTGTGTTGGTTTTTTTAATTTCTAATGATTTTTACTTTGGGTTTGGATTGTGTTTCTGCCCTTTATAGACTGTTTTTTTGAAGAGTTTGATATCCGGCCAAGGATAACTGGACGTTGGGGGCCAAGTTGGAGATATTAAAGGAGAGTGGGGCCAGCCAGGGGCACAATTTGCTGGTTCTCCAAACTGCGCAGAATCATAACAACCAGTTCTGTAGAACCGGTCCGAACCGGGAGAGTCCCACCCCTGTCGTAAGGGGAAGGAAAATGCCCTTGTAGCAGAAAAGGATACTTCAATCATGACTTTGAAATTTCTGCTCTAAAGACTGGGATTTGGAACTATTTTGAGCCTTGTGAACTAGAGTTTGCCTCTTGAACCTCTTGTGATGCTGCCGGAAACACTTTGGAGTGTGCAGCTAGTTCAACTGGCTCTGTAAAGACCACCCCTGCCTTATCCAGCTACACCGCAAGATGCACTTGGAAAGAAGACTGCGCTCAGCAGGACATGGATGAGAGTGAACATGGAGATGGAGCCACATGTCTCCATCTGAATCAGCCCACATGTGAGACCATCTTTGTCACAAAAAAATCCATTGCATACCACTTCTGATTACCTGTTGCAGGACTTAAAATGTATAATATTTCCTAATCCAGCCATGTGCGCTTTCTCTCTCTCTCTCTCTCCCTCTCCCTTTCTCTCCCTCCCTCTCTTAATCTCCCCATCTCTCTCTCCATTTTTCTCTTTCAATCTCTCTCAAGGATTCAGTCTCTCTGTTTGTCAATCACTCAATCTCTCTTCTTTCACCTCTCCTTCTCTTTCTTCACTCTCTTTTTCTCAATCTCACTTTCTCCATCGCTCTCTCAATCACTCAATTTCTCTGTTTGTTTGTCAATCATTCAATTTCCCCCCCTCTCTTTTTATTCTCTCCTTTTCTTTCTTCTCTCTCTCTTTCTTTCTCAATCTCTCAACCTCTCTCAATTACCCAGTGTCTCTCTGTCTCTTTGTCTCTCTGTCTCTGGGTCTCTCTCCCTCTCCCTCTCCCTCCCGCCTCAAAACAAAACTGGTCAATATTACTATATTGCCTTAGAATGTCTACCCTGCATTCCTGCCAGTGTCTCTTTCTTTATAAACTCAGAAGTATCTTTGTTGTTGTTGCATTGTTGTGTGCTAAATTACATGCAATTATCCTGGCTTACCCTGAAAAGAGTTATCAGAAGTTGAATAGAAACCATTAACATAACAATGGATGCATGAACCCATTGCAGAAGGAAAGCTTAGGCTCCCAAGCACCTGTTTGCAGTTTTAGGAGATAAGCATATTGCATTCTTTGTTTAGCAGGTGAATGATGTGTGAAGAGAGGTGAGGGCTGCTGGTTCTGCCCCCCTCCCCCCGCTCTTCTGGGCTGAGTGATATCACAGCAAACCTAAAGTACATCACTAGATGTTTTTGGGCCAGGAAGGAAGAAAACGATCAACCCTTTGGAATCTACAGGCTTCATCCCTATATACCGGTAGGTATGAGATAATATCTCAAAACTGTATCTCACTTACTTTGGCCATGTCATGCTGGGGAATTCACTGGAGAAAACAATGATAGTTTGGATGAGTTAGCGGTAAAAGGAAACCAGGCCTGCAGAGAAGGTGTTGTGTATGCAATATAATTAATAAAGTGTGAGCTTGCAGTCAGTGCAGGGTTCTGGCCCTGCACTTCTGATTGGCTGTTAAGTGGCCGGACCGGATTGGCCCGTTCCGGGGAATCCGATTGGCCCTTAACAGAGAGTTCTTATTGGTTATAAAAGCTAGCGTTCCTAGCCTGTTATTGGTTAAAACGTTACAAGGTTTGCCTATATAAGGCGGGTTTTACTGATATTAAAGGAGCAAGTCACGATGTAAATAAAGAGCTGAAGTTCACCGTTTAAAAACTTGTCTCCATTCTTCTCGCCCATGCTCAAACTTAACACTGGCGACGAGGATGGGATTTGGAGACATTTGAACCAATGAAACTTCGAAGAACACTGAGCACGTGACAGACGATGCCAACAATGGAACCATGTCCGGCGGCATCGTACCACCCGCTCCATTCGATCCAACCCAAGTGGACTGGGAGTCCTACATGGATCGCTTCCAAATGTTCCTAGAGACGAACAATTTGAAGGACGCCACACCAGGAAAGAAACGGGCGGTGTTCCTAACGCATTGCGGTCCAACCGTATTTACGATGGCTAAAGCACTAGCCAAACCCCGAGAAGTGAAGGCCATGGATTGGGACGTCCTCAAACCTATCCTGCGAGACCACTACGCTCCGACCGTGCCTACGCTCGTGAGACGCCACGAGTTTTATCAAAGAAGCCAGCGAAAAGGAGAAAGCGTGGCTGACTTCATAGCAGACCTCCGAAATTTGGGAGGCCTCTGCGGATTCACCGATCTAGAAGAAACACTAAGAGATTGCATAGTTCTGGGATTAGATGCGCCAGGCGTCCAAAGCAAGCTGATGGCGAAAGGCGACATCAGCCTTGCCGACGCCATCGTCGATGCTACCACAGTGGAAGCAACCAAGAAGTTGGCTGCACAACTACGCCGAAACCGCACTCCGGTACCACCACCGGCCAGTGAAATCTCACCTAGTTCAGAAGGGCAGCTCACGACAACGCACCGCGAGGACCTCTCTTCATCATCAGACAGTGACGAAGAAGAAGAAGGGGTCCATCGACTGCGGTCCGACCGGGACCCTCACCCGAAGCCCTTACGCCCTTGCGCTGGCTGTGGAGCCAACCATGCCAGGTCTGAATGCAAATTCTACGACGCACTCTGCCATGAGTGCGGGAAACGAGGCCACATCGGACGGGTCTGCCACAGCTTGCCAAGACCCAGCCAGGCCTCAAGGGGGGCTAACTATCGCCAATCGACAGGAAACCGTCCTGTTAGGTGAGAGCCAGTAAACCACTCCTACAGAAATCGAGCTTTGCAAAGAGAAGAGGCTCACCATACTATCACTATCGGTCACGCCTCAGCCGTGGACACTAAGAAAATCCGAGTCACGGTAGCCATCGAGAACCAGCCTTGCCACATGGAGGTCGACTTGGGATCATCCCTCTCGATGGTGTCTTGGAAGACACTCAAGCAACTCATCCCCACAATTCAATGCCAAGATCTCCGTTTCCAATGCCTCATCCTCAAGGACTACCAGGGGAATCAAATCCCCGTCGTCGGGCCCTGCTGAGTCCGAGTCTCCTTCAAGAAGCACACAGCATACTTACCTTTAACAGTCATCGATAGAGATAGGCTTAACCTACTGGGCCTCCAATGGTTCCCCTAGGATGACCTGATGGTCAGAATTCTTAGCTGCTAATAACTATCGGCTGCAATACCGCCCGGGGAAAGCCATTCCCCACGCTGACGCATTGAGCCGAGCACCGCTTCCAGAGACTCTCGACGATCTGGCACCAACGGTAACCACGTTGCAAATCGAGGCACTCAACTCGCCGCCACTGACCGCCCGAGATATCGCGAGAGAAACCAAACGCGACCACACCCTAGCACGAGTCCTAGACTAGGTAGAACATGGATGGCCATTGGACCAGCTATCAGATGACTTCACACCATTCAAGTCTCGACAGACTGAGCTCTTCTCCCAGAAAGGCTGTGTCATCTGGGGCGATAGAGTCGTTATCCCAGAATGGCTCCGAAAAGCGCTATTGAGAACTTTGCACAATGGCCACCCCGGCATTGTGCGAATGAAAGCCCTTGCACGAAGCTACGCATGGTGGCCGGGCATTGACAAGCAAATCGAACAGTGGGTTAAAGCTTGTCCCAAATGCCAAGAAGTCAGCAATGCCCCACCAAAAGCCATGCCTACTGAATGGGAGACACCATGTGGACCCTGGTCCCGAATTCACCTGGACTTCGCGGGGCCAACCAAGGGCTACACCTTCCTGCTTACCATCGATGCCTACTCCAATTGGCTCGAAATTCATCGCGTGATGACTACGACCTCCGAGGCGGTCATCAAGATTCTAAACAGACTCTTTGCAACCCACGGATTACCAGACGTCCTGGTATCCGATAACAGCCCACAATTTACTGCACTAGCGTTCGAGCAGTACCTCGCTGACCGCGGCATCCGCCATGTGCTCACCTCGCCTGTGCACCTGCGAGCAATGGCCGAGCAGAATGCATGGTTCAATTTGTGAAGATAACCTTGCAAAAGGTAGACTACGACAACATTGACGACTAGGTCAACCAAATCCTCTTTTTGCAATACATCACCCCACATAGCGTCACCAACAAAACTCCCGCTGAACTGCTAATGGGATGAAAGCTCCGCTCCCACCTTGACCGGTTGCACCCTGCATATGAACCAGAGAAACCACTAGGATCCAGCGCCCGCTGTCGCACCTTCCAGGTAGGAGACCTGGTTTATGCAAAAAACCTATCGGGCGACCTGTTGTGGGTGGAAGCGACAGTAGTACGTGTAACTGGCCCTAGATCCTACCTCGTGCAATGCCTTGACGATAAACTTTGGAAATGGCATATCGACCAATTACGATCGTGGCTTCCAGCGGCCAGTCCGCAACTCCCCTATGACCAAACTGAGGGGGGGGAGGTACGGAAGACGATGAAGCCCTAGGAAACCCGTTCGAAGGAAACGACGATTTAATTGAAACTCAGGAAGTGGAGCCGGAGGGAGAAACGGTTTCACCTCAGGGAATCGAGGAAAATGTGGGCAACGACGTAGAAGTGAACTCTGAACCAGAGACAGCCCCACTGCCAGACAACAATCTACCTCAGCGGGATTGCAACCAGCCGACACAACGAAAATCAAAGAGACTAAAAAGACAACCGTCCTTTTTAAGAGACTATGTAACTGCGCCCTGAACTAAGGAACCAAGGGGAAGGGGTGTTGTGTATGCAATATAATTAATAAAGTGTGAGCTTGGAGTAAGTGCAGGGTTCTGGCCCTGCACTTCTGATTGGCTGTTACGTGGCCGGACTGGATTGGCCCGTTCCGGGGAATCCGATTGGCCCTTAACAGAGAGTTCTTATTGGTTATAAAAGCTAGCGTTCCTAGCTTGTTATTGGTTAAACGTTACAAGGTTTGCCTATATAAGGCGGGTTTTACTGATATTAAAGGAGCAAGTCACGATGTAAATAAAGAGCTGAAGTTCACCGTTCAGAGACTTGTCTCCATTCTTCTCGCCCATGCTCAAACTTAACAGAAGGCCTGGATGACACCCTCAAAGCCAGGGCACAGAACCACTCAAAGAGGCAGTGCAAGTTCAGAAGATGTGGAGAGACCACCTGGCCCATGGGATCACCAAGAATTGGACACGACTGAATGGATGACATCTTCATCATCACATAGGTACGAAGCATCAACCTATAAGGTGTGGGAAGAAATATCCATCTGGTTCAGTACAGTACAAAAAAAATTACTACCGGTTCTGTGGGCATGGCTTGGTGGGCATGGTTATTGCCAAAATCCCCCTTCCCTCCCCACCCCACTAGCCTGCTTTCCAGCTCCCTTCTCCTGTGCAGGGCAACCAAAGAAGACCCAGCCAATCAGCTGGGACTCAATGGGAGGAAAAGAAGAGATGGAGTTGACGAGGCCAGTCAGATGGGCATTGGCTGGTTCTCCAAGCTACTCAAAATTTCTGCTACCAGTTCTCCAGAACTGGTCAGAACCTGCTGAATACCACCTCTGGTTCAGTTCCAGGAGAAAGCCAGAAGAAAGACACTGGAAACATGGAGGCTAAATTGGAAGGATGGCTCATTGATGAAGCAGAACTACGTGGCTTTGTGGTTTTGGGCAGCTGACCAAAATGGAGTTGAGAGTGGTGGATTTTATGCCTTCTCTTGAGCTTTGCACCTGAGCTTCCTGTTCCTGTGCAAGAACATGTATTCTATTGGCTGTTGTCAGACTCCCATGGGGTCATTTAGGGGTTATGTATAGCTGGCTCTATAGGCAAAAGAGGAAATACAAACCCTAGGTGTGTTTGTCTGAGCTCCCAGGTTTGGTTGAAGTTTGGACTTCTCCGTGAGTGATGCAATTCCTATTGTGGCTTAATGGCTTTCATCCTGTTTTGGATCTGGAGTGAGAGCTAATCCTATCACTCTGCCTATGTTCAGACTTTGCTGCAGGGAATTTCAAAATATCCTGTCTTGAATGGATTTCTGCCTGCAGTATTTGCTTTGCCTGTGAATAGAGCTATCTATCTTTTTATCTCTTCAGTGCTGGTACCTGCTGTGGGCTATTAAGGAAAGTGGAGATTGCTTTCCGCCTCTAAAAAAACATGTTTCTGCATTTTTCCCTTTGGGAAATACAACGTTCTGCATTTTTTAAAATATTACTCAAAATATTTCATTCTTCTGGGGTCGTGGGGTGGTGGCTTCCCACAAAGATGAGCCTGAGAAAACAGTCTCAAGGGGTTTTTTTGTGCCTCAGGAGTCATCAAGACACTCAAGATTCACGTTAACTTGGAAGCAAAGATTCTGAGTGGGAATTTGCTGGAACTGCTGGATTTGCTGAAGGAATATTGTTACATTCCTAAAGACAATCTGTTAATGAAAGCAGATTTCTTAATTAGTTTCCTATAAAGAGGCAGGTTTGATGCCACCATAGGTTTTCCACCACGCCCAAGGCTCACCAACATGGTCCCTGCCTGTAATATCAGCTATATCACCAGACCTAAAATGGACACCTAACATCAAAAACGTCATCAAAAAAGCACCAGCACCAACTCAGGAAGCTCAAACTGCCCGAGGAGCTGCGGATCCAGTTCTACAGAGGAAGGATGGAGTCTGTCCTCTGCACCTCTATCACTGTCTGGTTTGGTTCTGCAACCCAACAGGACAGACACGGACTCCAGAGAGGAATTAGGACTGCAGAAAAAACAACCTGCCTTCCATGGAGGACCTGTCTATATCCCTCATATAGTCCCCTCATATCCCGGACATAAACTGTTTCAACTCCTTCCCTCAAAATGATGCTACAGAGCCCTGCAAGCCAGAACAACTAGACACAAGGGGAGTTTCCCCCCAAAAGCCATCCCTCTGCTAAACAAATAATTCCCTCAACACAGTCCAACTATTTACAAAGTCTGCACTACTCTTACTATTAATCTTCTCATCACTCTGTATTGCCCATCCCTTGTGACTGTATGACTGTAACTTTGTTGCTTGTATCCTTACAATCTATATTGACTGTTTCCTAGTATGACTTGATTGCTTATTGTACCCTATGACTATTATTAAGTGTTGTATCTTCTGATTCTTGACTCTTGATGAATGTATCTTTCCATTTATGTACACTGAGAGTATTTACACCAAGACAAATTCCTTGTGTCTCCAATCACACTTGGCCAATAAAGAATTCTCATTCTATTCTATTCTATTCTATTCTATTCTATTCTATTCTATTCTATTCTATTCTATTCTATTCTTTCTATTCTGTTCTGTTCTGTTCTACTCTACTCTATTCTATTATGTCAAGTTCCTTTCCTCCTCTCCAACAATATTTGGTTTAACTCACTTAATCATCCAATATTATCATAGTATTACATGCTACTGACTGAATTTTGGCAAAGAGCAAAGAAGGCACTGCATGAATCAGGATCCAAGCCCTAGATCAAAGTATTATTTAAAAGAGAAGGATTTTTCTTCCTATCCAAAAAGGGCTAAAACAGTTTACTTTCTGATAAGAAGCACAGATATATGCTGCACTGTGGTTAAATAAAGTTTTTTTAACTGGAAAAAAATATACATGCCCTGGATGGCAAATAATTCCATTTTTTTAAAAAAGTCTTAATATTTATACAGTCACTCATCGTATTTCCAGGAAGTGAAATGCTACAGAGAAAATCCCTTCCCTTCAGTTCATTTTACCCTATAATTATCTGAGTATTTATTTAGATTAAAATCCATTTATGTGCTGCCTCCCTGAAGTCATTCCACCACTCCAACGGATGACATATTTCATGTTAGCCCCTCATTTTTTCCTAAATCTGCTCTTTTTTAATCTGTCTTGAAATGAACAGTAATGTTGTAATAATGCGATTGTCAAACCTCCAACCATGATAAAGAGACAGATGATGATCTGGCACAAAGCTTCTAAAATACTAACAATAGATAGTTTTGAATAATGCAGAAATACATCATCAAATGTAACACTGGCCAGTAAGAATATCTTGGGTGAACAACTTTATCTCCATATAAGCTGTGTGGTGGCATCCCATCAGAATTGTGCACACTCAAAAAAGTGCACAATCGTTCCTACCATCCCTGTCCTATTGTCCCCATTTATTCCTACCTATTTCCTGTATATACTTACTTATTATCTTGTAAGCGGCTGACAAATCAAATAAATTAATAAATAAATTCTGCAAATCTACATGCAAGATTTCCAATATGCACCTTTTAATATGTTAAATAAAAGGTGCATATTGGAAATCTTTTCAGCATTTGAGACTTGTATGGAATTAGCACCACTTACCACCAAAATTTCTATTGCTAAGTGAGATGTTTGTTAAATGAGTTTTGTCCCATTTTACAACTTTTCTTGACACAGTGAGAACCATCAACCCGTGGAACAGAAGTTGCCCACGGATGTTGTGGGAGCGTCATCACTTGAGACATTCAAGAAGAGATTGGACTGCCATTTGTCAGAAATGGTGTAAAGTCTCCTGCTTGGGCAGGAGGTTGGACTAGATGACCTACAAGGTTCCTTCCAACTCTGATTATCTGTTATCTGTTATCGGTCATTAAGGGAATCATGTCAGAATGTTCATGAACTGGCAGAGACATGGTAACAAGGTCAGCCAATGAGATCTGAATTAGAAACTGATAAAAAAAGATTCTAGAACATGGATGGATATACTGTCAATTGAAATGAAAGAGAGGGAAGAAAGAGAATACAATGAGATATGGAATCTAGGCTACAACTGGTTGGAAGGTAGATGTAAAGTAGATAAATGAAAGAAAGGTTATTGTAAGATGAAATAATACTATGCATAACTATGTAAATGATTAGGTAAACATATGAATATGTGCTTCAAACTGAATGTAAAAATAATTGTAACAATATTTAGTAATGACTTATATACTTAGGAATATGTCAATGTGAGTGGAAATATGTTTTTCATTGTGAAAATATGACGAATAAAGATTTTTTTAATTAAGAAAGAAAAAAAGAAACTGAAACCGAAGGAGGCTGGGTGTGGCCTTGCAGCCCCAAGTGCAGTGCTGAGAACGGAAACTGAATTTGGCTCTGAGAATTGAAGCTGCTTGCTTGGGTTTTCGCTTGTGTCCCACTGGAAGAATCTACTACTGGTGTTGTACATTTTACTCACATGTTATTATGTATATAAAGATGTTAAAGAATCCTGCTGAATCAATCATCCAGGTGTGCATTCCGGACTTGATTCCTGCAAGAAACTCTAACCAATCACTGCAGTCGTGAGGTTAGTCACCTGGTTGTTAAAATCCTTTGCCTTTTAGCAAGCATTTGAATTTTGATCATGTGGCCATGGGGATGCTGCAATGGTCATAAGTGTGAAAAACAGCTGTAAGTCATTTTTCTAGTACCGTTGTGTTAGAGTTTGAGGCAATCCAACCAGCACACAAGTAAATAAATCAGCAGGATTCATTTATATGCAATAATATAAAACATGACGCATGTATACAATACCCATGCAGCTCTTTCAACCACCAGAACTCAGAATCACAGAAGCCCTGTATTTATACAGACCAGTTACCTTAAGCTACATCCAGGCTCCGAGCCATCTGACATGGCTCACAACAGGTGCTGTTTCTTAATCACCAAACAGTTCCCATTGGCTGACTTGTTACAGCTAACCCCAGCTCATAATTTCTTATATACTGCCACATTGTAACTTCTATTGCTCATCTGAGAGCATCTTCTAATCTGCCTAGCAACCAAGAAGAGCAAGGTATGCATTCAAGATCAGAAGCTGATTGTCTTTTTTGATATCTCCTTGTTGTCCATCAGTTGCCTCTCCACCAGCCATTCATTGATCTGACTTCCTGGGATTTAAGCTTCTTCTTGACAGCTTCTCCAAGAGATTTCTGTCCCCTTTTGTCTGTTATCTCATAAAAATACACCGAGCATGTAGAAATTCTCAGTCATCCAGGTGATGGTTGTCCCAAACGTGCTTTATCAAGAGGCAACTGGACTTTCTTGGTTTTTTTTTCTTTTGAAGATGTTTCACTTTACAACCATCTTCAAAGAGAAACAAGGAAGTCCAGTTGCCTTCTAAAAATGCATTGGGTCAACCATGACCTGGAGGATGGAGAATCTCTACAGACTTTGAGATATGCAATTTGGGATGAACCCCCTTGGAATGGGGTGGAAATAAGGAATGGACTTTGAGAAGGAAAAAATATTGCAGACTACAGGAACCATTTGCACCACTCAGGTGACCCTGAGGACACAGATAATTTCTTTCTTGAAGAAAGGATCTTTGGGGTATACTGAGCATACTTCCATTTCCCAAAATACATTTGTTGGAGAACAAAATGGTGGGTGAAGATGGTCTCCTATGTCCAGTGAAGGAGGAGAAGGCCAGTTTCCCCCATTCCCCCTTACAAAAGGCATTGTTTATCACCAGGAGGAAATATATATATAGAAAGAAAATCAGCTTGCAGAGAGATTGCATTACCACAAACCCAGCTAAGTGAACCTTTGACGCAGGATAAATCTCTTAATAAAATTACTTCAGACCAGGCCCTGACACACTCTGCATATGTAATAAAACTCTTTAAAATAAATAGCTGATAAGGAAATGAAGCTTTCCCACAAACAAATAAACACCTGCTCACCCCATGCTCTTGCACACTTCTAATATCAAATGGCAAAACATACTCCTAGTGATTATCAGAGTGTTAAAATAATAACCCTATGAAAGGCATAAATCTGCCCTGAAGCAAATTACGTCTCAGTTCTACTTATGTCGGAATCTTCCCCAAACACCTGATAAAGAAGTAAACCGGTTACAGGAATAAATTGGCCACACACTGAGGTTAGCCTCAGATTTACACTGGACCGCAGCGATAAACTTCCTTTTTCATGAGTCCAATAGATCATAGGATTTACAGTATTTACAGATGTTTCAGTATTAAATGCAAGCAGGAAGGCCTGCATGCATTCGGGGCCAAGCAGGGTTGATAAGGAGATGGAATATTGCTTGGCAAAAAAATATCGCTGGGGAAGAATAACTGATTACGAGATGAGCTTCTCCTCTGAGGTTCATTATCAGTGGGATGGTTGCCGCCCCCTATGAGTTCTCCCAAGCCCTGGCAACTGGAAGAGACGAAGCTGAAGAAGCTCCTGGGATGAGAAGCGGAACATCTTCAAAGTAAAACCAGAAAGTCCAGTTGTCTCCTGGAAAAAAAAAAAGCACCTTTGGGATACCTACAACCTGGATGAGTGACAATCTCCAGAGACCTTGAAGAAATGATAGGATAAGTTCTGTCCAACTGGAGAGCTTTGGTTTCCCTTCAAGATCGACCTCGGGTTGGACTCACAATGGATGCTCACACACCCACCTCTTTGTGCTCCCAAAACACCAAAGGACCCTCCTGCAAGGATACGACGACCATTGAAAAATAAAGCAGAAAAACCTGAATATTTCTCCTTCACTATAAATTATACTGACACCACAGATGACTTATTCCAAAGGTCTCCAAACTTGGCAACTTTAAGATCTGTGGACTTCAACTCCCAGAATTCTCCAACCAGCTATGCAAGTCGTAAAGTTGCCAAGTTTGGGGATCCCTGACTTATTCTGTAGCACTCAGCTGAACATTGTTATGTTCCCTTTGACTCAGGTTATTCCTAGATCCTTAAGTAGTTTATCTTTTTAAAAAAACAAAACACAATAGTATTTTTTTTTCCAGATAAGCAAACATTTTAATGGAGCTCTGCATTTGTGTTTCTCTAATTCATCAGCCCATTCCTGACAATGCCTTTTTTTTTTCTTTCTCAGTAGTTCCTGCACTGCCAAATGCTAAGAAAACATCCGAATTTGGTTAAGTGTTGGGGATTTTAAAAATCCATTATAGATTTCTTTGACCTTGAAATGTTAAAAATCACTAAAACTGACTGCTGTATCTCTCAGAGCAGCTACGAAGAACAACACCGCAGTCTGTCATTCCGTAACAGACATTCGTAAAAAAAAAAATTAGCATGAATTTGAGGGCATTGTGCTTTCAAATAGTATATTTTAGGAAAATTGAATAGAAACAAGGGCTATATTGGAATAGAGTAGAAGACAATCCATGGGGTACATGCAAAACTGCTGACCAATGGACTGATTGTATGCAGTTGTACATTATATAATTTGATTGATCAGTCCATCCGTCAGCAAGCTAAATATAATTTTGTAATCTTGACAGACTTGAACATTGGGCGCTCTCTAACAAAATGAAATTTGATGGTGAAAAAAGTCAGGTTCTACATTTAGGTAAGAAAAACAAAATGCACAGGTGCAGCGTAGGTGATACCTGGCTCAATAGTAGTAACTGTGAGAGGGATCTTGGAATCCTAGTGGAGAACCATTTGAATAGGAGCCTGCCATGTGCAGCAGCTGGCAAAGAAGCCAACACAGTTGAAGGCTGCATCAACAGAGGGAGAGAATTAAGATCATGTGAACTGTTAATACCACTTTATAAGGCCTTGGGAAGGCCACACTTGGAATACAGCATTCAGTTTTGATTGCCACGATGTAGAAAAGATGTTGGGACTCTAGAAAGAGTGCAGATAAGGGAAACAAAGAGGATTAGGGGACTGGAGGCTAAAACGTATAAAGAACAGTTGCTGGAATTGGATATGTGTAGTTTGATGAAAAGAAGGACTAGGGGAGACCTGATAGCAACCTTCCAATATCTCAGGGGCTGCCCCAAAGAAGAGGCAGTCAAGCTATTCTCCAAAGCACCTGGAGGCAGGACAAGAAGCAGCAAAGGATGGAAGCTAATCAAGGAGAGAAGCAACCTGGAACTTAGAAGAAATTTCCTGTCAGTGAGAACAATTAATCAATGGGAACGAATTGACTCCAGAAGTTGTGAATGCTCCAACACTGGATCACCATTTGTCTGAAGTGGTGTACGGTTTCCTGCCTAGGCAGGGGGTTGGACTAGAAGACCTCCAAGGTCCCTTCCAACTATTCTATTCTATTCTATTCTATTCTAAAGTCAATGAGGAAGCCAGATTGACTTAACAACGGGGCTACCAACTTATCATCTGCAGGGATTGACTTAATAACGGTGGCAAGGAAGGTTGTAGAATGGGGAAAACTTCACTTAACGAATGCCTCACTTAACAGCAGAAATGTTGAGCTCCAGGATGGCTGTAAATCGAGGACTGCCGGTATTGTAAAGGACAAGTGAATAGTTCCTTTTTTCCATTGTCATCCTCCTCCAATAAGTCTGATAGTTTGGTCCACCAAAATCATGAGCTTCTGTCACACTCAACCGTCATTCGATAGATCGAAAAGTGAAAACTCCGAGGATGTAAGAATATCTCGCAGGCCGAGTTTAAAGAAGCAGCAAAGAGGGAAACACCCCATTTAAAGAAAAGGATGGTTTAAGAAAATACTCAAAGTTATGGATGGCCGTTTCTGTCCTCCATCCATCTTGCATAGATGCCTCTTCCCCCCACAAGTCCATAAGCCCCAACAGTGTTGTTCTTCAGAGGTTTAAATGAATGGCACATCTTCCCAGCACCTTCCTGTACAAACCTTTTTTTAAAAAAAATCTACATAAATGAAGAAGTTAATGGAAACGCATGCGATTTTATTACTATTAAAGAACACAGACAAGCTGCATCCACACATTTCAAGCAGCCGCTGGTACAATCCACTAAACCGTGAAGAATTTTCAGCAATCTCTCTCTCTCCTTTTTTTCCTTCCTTTTTCTTTTTCTTTTTTTCCGATTGCCCACCACAGTCTATATTACAAATACATAAATCATAATGTTTCAACAAAAGCAAAATTTAATTTTCTCCTTTCAACTGTTATCTGGGCCTGTGGTATATGGCAGGCTGCGGCCGAGTCATTTATTACACTTGCTGAATGGATAATAGCAAGAAATCCCTATTATGCCCAGCTTTGTTAGAGCTCTGAATGTGCTTTCTGAAACCTGTGGCAGGCTAAATCTCTTTACATCTGTAATAGATACACAGCAGTCTATTATTTTATGCCAGGGAAAAATTAAATAGTTGTGTGTGTCGGGCAGGGGAGGAGGCCCAGGGTGGATGAGAAGGCATTTTACTGGAAAACATTCAAGGAAATGCTTATTCCAGAACTCATTTCTAGGACTCAAACCCATTTCCTTTTCCACTTGAAAATATGCCCTGATTTGGATTCTTCTTTAGAAGAAGATCCGGAAGTGACAGGCTCCGCTTGAAGGCGCCATCTTGGATATAGTTCTCCCACCACATGGAAGCAGTGTGTAGGTATGGAGCTACCTGGTATAAACATGCAATGTTTAGACCAGGTGGCTCTAACCCCCACTCCTTTAACCTCAAACTATCCACTATTGAGCTCATCCCATTCCTAAGAGGTCTGTAAGGTGTGTGCATAAGCGCACCATCGTGCCTACCGTCCCTGTCCTATTGTCCCCATTTATTCGTATCTATTTCCTGTATTCTTATTCATGTTTATACTTATACCTATCATCTTGTAAGTGATTGACAAACCAAATAAATAAAAAAATAAAATAAAAAAATAAAATAAGGGAGGAAGGAAGGAAAGAAGGAAGAGAGAAGGAAGGAGAACAGGGAAGGAAGGAGAGAAAAGAAGGGAGGGAGGAGAGAAAAGAAGAGAAAGAGTGGGAGGAAGGAAGGAAGGGGGAAGGAAGGAGAACAGGGAAGGGGAAGGAAGGAAAAAGGGAAGGAGAAAAAAGGGAGGGAGGAGAGAAAAAAGAGAGGGAGCATGAGGAAGGAAGGAAAGGAAGGGAGAGAATACCCATTCCCAAGAGGTCTGTAAGGAGTGTGCATAAGTGCCCCATCGTGCCTCCCATCCCTGTCCCATTGTCCCCATTTATTTGTACCTATTTCCTGTATTCTCAGTCATGTTTATACTTATACCTATCATCTTGTAAGTAATTGATAAATCAAATAAATAAATGAAATAAACAATAAAATAAAGGAAGGAAAGGAAAGAGAGAATACCCATTCCTAAGAGGTCTGTAAGGGGTGTGCATAAGTGCCCCATCGTGCCTACCATCTCTGTCCTAATGTCCCCATTTATTTGTACCTATTTCCTGTATTCTTACTCATGTTTATACTTACACCTATTGTTCTGTACATTCATTAGCATTCTTGAAACCCTGCGCTTTGATTGGCCAAAGCGCGGGGCGATCTGATTGGTTTAGCAAACTGCACTGATTGGCCCACAAAGAATCTCCCGCGATTGGTGGATACGAATCGCAGGAGATTCAAAGCGGTGCCATTGGCCGCGGCCGCCATGGCTTGAGAATAAAAAGCCGCTGTTTTTTCCCTTGGAGCCAGATCGGTTCCAGGGACCAATAAAGAGCTGAAACCTAGTCACTGCCTCCTGGTCTCCTTACCGACGGACACGACACTGGCAACGAGGGTGGGATCCCGATTCTGAACCCCAGCAAGCACGTGTCCGACGGGAGCAAGACCGACGAGATGGCCAGCATCGCTCCGCCCGCGCCCTTCAACCCCGCTAGCAAGGACTGGGAATCCTACACGGACAGATTCCGCATGTTCCTCGAATGCAGCGACATGAAGGACGCCACCAGGCCGAAGAAATGAGCCGTCTTCCTGACACACTGTGGGCCCACAGTGTTCAAGATGGCGAAAGCCCTAGCGAAACCTGCTGACGTCACTGGGATGGACTGGGCCAACCTCGAACCTTT
The DNA here is from genome assembly GCA_033807585.1 of Hydrophis major. Classification (NCBI taxonomy): domain Eukaryota; kingdom Metazoa; phylum Chordata; class Lepidosauria; order Squamata; family Elapidae; genus Hydrophis; species Hydrophis major. Next base: position 3,478,879 of record CM066332.1, read on the forward strand.
ACTCTGAAAACACTACGCCACCGCCGTGTCCATCCTCATCAGATGGCATGAGTTTTATCAGCAGGACCAGAGGCCGGGCGAAAACCTCAGCGACTTTGTTGCGGAGCTGCGGAACCTAGGAGGACTATGCGGGTTCTCCGACATGGACGAGGCCCTACGGGACTGAGTCATGCTCGGGCTTCGGGACCCAGTCCTACAGAGTCAGCTGATGGCCAAAGGTGACATCGCCCTCACCGATGCCATCGCTGAAGCCACCGCAGCCGAGGCCACCAGGCAGTCAGCAAACCGCATGCGGAGATCGGACGCCGGGGACCGCACCACGAACAACAACCCTGGACGGGCAACCGAGGCCCAACCGGAAGCAAGTCACCACGAAACTACCACCCACCATGGCGAATTCCACTCTGCCTCCGACACTTCGGACGAGGAGGAGGAAATCCACCAGCTCCAGGCAGGACGCGACCAGTGCAGTCGGTGGGATCGTAAGTCGGGGACCGCGTGTGCCGGTTGTGGAGGTGACCACGCTAGATCCGAGTGCTGGTTCTTCGACGCAGTCTGCCGGCACTGTGACAAAAAGGATCACATTGCCCACGTCTGCCGATTAAAGAAAGCCTACAGCCCCAGACGGCGGGATCACAGCGAGCGGAGACGGGACAGCACACCCCCCAGAACCAGAGATCACCCAGCCGACAGCCGTTGGGACCAGAGCGGGCGAACCCGATGAGGTGGTGAGCCCCGGCGGAAGGAGGAAACCCACCAGACGGTCATCATCGGCCACGCATCAACCACTGACGCCCGAAAATTCTATGTGGAGGTAGGCATCAAAGGCGAGCCATGCAAGATGGAGGTGGACTCCAGGTCCTACCTCTCCATGGTCGCCTGGCAAGAAATCAAACGCTTGGTGCCTACCATCCAAAAGAAGGGACTGGAGAACCAGAGACTAATCATTAAAGACTACCAGGGAAACCGCATCCCGGTAGTCGGAACCGGACAATTCAGAGTAACATTTAAGGGACGCACTGCAAAGGCTTCCCCTAACAATCGTTGATCGAGACCGACCCAGCCTTTTGGGACTGCAATGGTTCACACCGCTCGGCATCGAAGTCACGGGCATCAACCACATCGCCGAGACCAATTGGGAGCAGCAACTGGCACAGGACTTCCAGGAAGTGTTCGACGGCACCCTAGGCAAGTACCGAGGGCCCCCCATCTCCTTCAGCCTAGACCCCAACATTCCCCCGATACGCCTAAAGCCACGGCGGGTACCTTTAGCACTCCGGCCAAAAATTGATGAGCAAATTGACAAGCTCGTCAAGCAAGGGGTCCTACAACCAATAGACTATGCCCGGTGGGAGACCCCAATAGTCACCCCAGTCAAGCCTGATGGGTCAGTGAGAATCTGCGGGGACTATAAGGCCACCCTAAACTGCGCCTTGCAACAAAGCGCCTACCCCGTCCCAGTAGTGCAGCATCTTCTACACTCACTGGGGGGAGGCAAGGTTTTTGCGAAACTCGACCTGGCCCAAGCATACCAGCAGCTGCTGGTCGACAAAGAAACCGCGGAGGCACAAACCATAGTCACCCACCGGGGAGCTTTCCGATGTAACCGACTCCAGTTCGGAGTCAGCGTGGCACCTGGAATTTTCCAGAGCCTCATGGAGAGACTCTTACAAGGCATCAAGGGGGTGGTGCCCTATTTCGATGATGTGCTGGTATCGGCAGCCAACCAGCCAGAACTAGAGGGTCGACTAAGGGAGGTGCTAACCAAATTCAAAGAAACCGGGCTAAAGGTGAAGAGGGAAAAGTGCCAACTTTACACAGAGTGGGTCGAATTCCTGGGGTACCTCCTAGACTGGCACGGCATCCACCCAACCAAAACCAAAATTAAAGCCATTAAAGAGGCCCCCACACCCAGGACTAAGACGGAACTGCAGGCGTTTCTGGGACTGCTTAATTTTTGCAATGTTTTCCTGCCCCAAAAGGCGACCGCGGCGGAGCCTTTGCATAGGCTCTTGGACAAGGCGGCTACCTGGACTTGGGGGAAATGCGAGGAAGCCGCCTTCAGGAAAACCAAGGACCTGCTCACTTCGGAGGCCGTCCTCATCCAATACAACGAGACCCTACCACTAGCCGTCACATGCGACGCATCACCTTTTGGCGTCAGCGCCATCCTCAGCCACACTCTCCCTGATGGAAAAGAAGCACCCATCGTCTTCTTTTCAAGAACCCTCACCAAACCAGAGAGAAACTACAGTCAGCTGGACAAAGAGGCCCTGGCTATCATCGCCGCAGTGAAAAGGTTCCATGAGTACCTCTACGGCCGGACGTTCACCATTATCACCGACCACAAGCCGCTGCTGGGAATCCTCGCAGGGAACAGGGCCACCCTGAACATTCTATCTCCTAGAATGACAAGGTGGTCCGAATTCCTTGCCACCTACAGCTACCGGCTCACACACCGACCCGGTAAGACGATCACACATGCAGACGCTTTGAGTCACTCACCGCTACCCGAGCTATACACCGACCCAGCACCCACAATGACCACCCTCAGCATAGAGACTCTGCCCGATCTACCCATAACCGCGTCAGACATTGCCCGAGAAACTAATAAAGACAAACGTCTGGCGCGGGTGTTACATTGGGTAGAGAAAGGGTGGCCGGAAAAAGACAACGACGAGACATTCAAAACATTCCGGAACCAGCAAACAGAACTCTCGCTACAAAAAGGGTGTGTACTATGGGGGGATAGGGTGGTTATCCTGGAAAAACTGCAAGGGAAGGTACTGGAGTTGTTACATGAGGGGCACCCGGGCATAGTTAGAACAAAAACCCTGGCCAGGAGTTACGCTTGGTGGCCAGGGATGGATAAACAAATCAAGGCTTGGGTGGCAAGGTGTCAACGCTGCCAAGAAACCAGACCAAGCCCACCCATGGCACCGATCCTAGAATGGGAAACCCCCAGGGGACCTTGGTCTAGGATCCACATAGACTTTGCCGGGCCCACAAAGGGACATACATTCCTAATAACGGTAGACGCTTACTCCAACTGGTTGGAGGTAAGCAACATGAAAACCACCACCACAGAGGCCGTGACCAAGGAACTTTGCAAACTCTTCGCAATACACGGCCTCCCAGATGTCATCGTGTCGGACAATGGGCCCCAATTCACCTCGCTAGAATTTGAAAAATTCCTAGCGGAACGGGGCATACGACACGTACTGACAGCCCCAGCGCATCCGGCGGTGAACGGAAGGGTGGAACGGATGGTTCAATTCACGAAAAAAACCATCCAGAAAATAGACCACGGGGAGATCCAAGACAAAATAAATAAAATGCTTTTCATACAACACATAACCCCGAACACGACAAGAAACAAAAGCCCAGCAGAGCTACTAATGGGGAGGAAAATAAGGTCTCCACTCAATAGACTGCACCCCACATACAACCCGGAAAAACCCCCAAACTCCTCCAGCAAGCACCGATCCTTTGCACCAGGAGACGCCGTCTACGCAAAGAACCTAACCGGAGACCCACTATGGGTACCAGCAACCATAACCCAACTGACAGGTCCCCGCTCGTACCGGCTACAAACAACCGAAGGACGAGCATGGAAACGCCACATCGATCAATTAAGATCGAGGACAGCCACAAGAAACACAACCGACACGCAACCAGACATAACCAATGCCCTTAACACAAACCAAGAGGGGAGGGAATACCCAGGGAACCAAAACCCAAAAGAAAGGAACCAGCCATACTCACCAGCAAGCAGCCAGCTCGGAACCTCACCAGGAAGAAGCAGCCAGGCCAGCTGGACCAGCCCGGAAAGACCAGGCAGGAGCAGCGAAAACCACAGCTCAACCAGCCCGGGTAGACCGGGAGGGAGCTGCGAAGAGCGGCCCGGCAAGACATACCAGGCGGTTCCACCGACGAGTCCGAGGGACACAGAGAATCCGACCGAACCGGCCAGGAGCCAACTCACGACTGACCTGTGCAGGTCCAGTAGGCAAGTGCGGAGCCCCGCCTACCTACGGGAGTACGTTACGTAGGACCAAACCAAGAGGGGAAGGGTGTTCTGTACATTCATTAGCATTCTTGAAACCCCGCACTTTGATTGGCCAAAGTGTGGGGCGATCTGATTGGTTTAGCAAGCTGCGCTGATTGGCCCGCTAAGAATCTCCCGCGATTGGTGGATACGAATCGCGGGAGATTCAAAGCGGTGCCATTGGCCGCGGCCGCCGCGGCTTGAGAATAAAAAGCCACTGTTTTTTCCCTTGGAGCCAGATCGGTTCCGGGGACCAATAAAGAGCTGAAACTCTAGTTACCGCCTCCTGGTCTCCTTACCGACGGACACGACACCTATCATCTTGTAAGTGATTGACAAATCAAATCAATAAATAAAAATAAAATAAACATTTGACAGATCTGACATAGGAGGGGCCCTTGGTGGTCTCTGAGCTGGGTGGTTTCTGGGCAGATGTTTCATCACCCAAACTAGGTAACATCATCAGTGCAAGAAGGGAGGGGCACTCCTCCTCTTCCTCTCCACAAACCCAACTCTCTTCTATCATGGATGGTGATAACTAGTTGGGTCATGAAAGGTCTGCAAGAAGGCAACCTAGCCGAGAGAGCCCCAAGGCCCCAGACTTCTTGTTCTACTATCCTAAATCAGCAAGGACTCAAAAAGCAACCTGAATTATTCAGGTAAACCCAACCTCCACCTCTTTTGAAGGGCATATTTGTAACTTTATTCACTGATACCCTAAGGCTCCAATATTGCTTTGACAGCCCAACAGAGCTGGCCTCAAGCATTGTTTAAACACGAAGACTTCACATTCAAACTCTGCTAAGGACAATGAAAACATCCTTCTCAACAAGGAGCCAACTAAATAATGAGCCATGTGGTAGGTTGTGTGATGCATCCAACACAACCAGAGTGTGTTGGCTAAGGGTGCAGCCTCCCTCTCCTTAAGTGTAAGGCAAACCTTGTGCCCTAAGTCAATCATTCTATCCTAATTTACTTACTAGATTACTGTTGTTTGTTTTACTCTTGAATATTTTATGAAGAATTAACTTTGTTCTCACCAGATTCACTTCGTTTACACTGCTAAGTTCTGGAAATAGACCAAAAAAGTGAAAAAGCAGCAGAAGGAGGAGGAGGAGGAGGGGGGGAGGAGGAGGAGGAGGAGGAGGAGGAGGAGGAGGAGGAGGAGGAGGGGAGGAGGAGGAGGAGGAGGAGGAGGAGGAGAAGAAGAAGAAGAAGAAGAAGAAGAAGAAGAAGAAGAAGAAGAAGAAGAAGAAGAAGAAGAAGAAGAAGAAGAAGAAGAAGAAGAAGAAGAAGAAGAAGAAGAAGAAGAAGAAGAAGAATAGAACTATGCCGCCTTCGGTCCGATCTTAGTATAGTATATAAAATCATACATTGCAATGTTCTACCTGTCAATGAATACTTCAGCTTCAACCATAACAACACAAGAGCAAACAATAGATACAAACTCAACGTAAACCGCTCCAAACTCGATTGCAGGAAATACGACTTCAGCCACAGAGGGGTCAATGTTTGGAATCCTCTACCTGACTCTGTGGTTTCTTCCCCAAACCCCCAAAACTTCAACCTTAGACTGTCTACTATTGACCTCACCCCTTTCCTCAGAGGTCTGTAGAGGGCGTGCATAAGCGCACCAACGTGCCTACCGTCCCTGTCCTATTGGGTGTTTTTTTTAAATTCATATCCATTTCATAACTATGTCTATACTTATACCTGTAATCTTATAACCGCTTGACAAAATAAATAAATAAAAATAAAGAAAGAAAGAAGAAGAAAAAATAGTAGTAGTAGTTAGATATAAAGAAGTAGACATTTGAGTAAAAAACCCAAAATGAAAACTAGATTAAGGCATCAAAGATCATAAACTATGAAGAGGGCATATAATGTTCCTAGACTTTTATCGGTGTCTATTTGTTGCACAATGAGGTTGCAATTTTCTAATTGTGATAACCAATTTAATTTTACTCATGGCTGTGTGACTAACAATATAGTCTGGTAAATTGAAATACCATCACCTGAAGATTTCTACCAAGCTACTGAATTTAGTCTACAAGTATAAGGATTTTGAGCTCAGAAAGAAGTTGATTCTGAAGATCCCAATTATGTTTCACCTTCTAGAATAAAAACTGGACACTTTTATAGAAAGAGTTAGTTAAATGACTTTTTTAAAAAAAGTTGCAAACTCAGCTTCAGATAGTTAGAAGACACAAATGTAATGGCTGCGTTATGGAAGAGGAATTCTGGGTGTTGAAGTCCACTAGTCTTAAAGCTGTCAAATTTGAAGACCACTGATATAGATATGATTGTTTGATAGAAGGATGATAGAGAAATGATACATTAGATAGATGAGAGGGAGAGGATGATGATGATAGACAGATAGATAGATAGACAGACAGACAGACAGACAGACAGACAGACAGACAGACAGACAGACAGACAGATAGATAGATAGATAGATAGATAGATAGATAGAAGATAGAGATAAAGAGAGAGATCAGATAGAGAAATAGAGAGGGAGATTAGTGATAGCTAGAGATAGATGATAGACATATGATAGATAGATGATAGATAGAGATATTGATTTAGATAGATGAGAGAGAGAGGGAGAAGGAGATGATAGATAGGTAAATAGATGGATGGATGGATGGATGGATAGATAGATAATAGATGATAGATAGATAGCTATCAAACCTTCCTCTGCAAAGTTTAAACCAGTTCTTTCTCTAGTTCTTTCCAGTGTTATTTTTACTCAACCAACTCTTGAGGTCATTATTACTCTGCCACCTTTTTTTGGTGGGTGGTCCCCACTTACCAGGGAAAAAGAGAAACTCAACTCTAAAGGCAGCTTCTCCCTCTGAGCCCCCATTTCCTTCTCCCCTGGCAATTACGAGGTCCCTGATGGTGGCCTGTATTGGTCCCAGGGTCCTTGCTTATCTTCAATCTTCCAAGCACCCTTGATAAAATATGTTTTGACATATTTACTGCTCCTTTGAATGAAATATTTCGCCTATATCTCCACGAATCAGCTTGAGTGGAATTGACTCCGTAGTTCAGCGGGGGGGGGGGGGGAGACAGAGAAACATTTTCTCATTTAAGGGGAATTTGGGAGAATGGCTCCATTCCCCTCACCCATTAGTAGACTTTGGAGGCATCAACGTGCGGAGACCCCTCCTCCATCTGACTGCAAGAAATTAGCTGACACCCATCAAGGCAGATAACCCAAAGCTGCAGCGCTGACTCTGGAGAGCGCATTAATCTTCCCCAAATTAAAACCTGCACCATGCGGCATTTAAGATTGAGGCCTCCGTGGTTCAGCGCTATTTGACCACCAATTTTGATAAAAGTGTTTTAAGAGAGGCGAGACGGAGATAAATTGCCGATAGTTGCACAACAGCAGCCAAGGTGAGTGGACGGCAATGGTCGGAGAATGCCAGCTGAATGTCTGCCTATGTTTATAAAACTTACAAGGGATGAAAAGGTTCGTGGAATCCTAGGCCCTGGAGGCCTTCTCAACCCAGTCCCTAGCATGAGATATAAGTTCTGCACAAATGGTTGCCCAATCTTGAAAACATAGAAAATAGACTAGTAGACTTGGCAGGGGCCTCCGAGGTCTTCTAGTCCAACCCCTTGCTCGAGCTGGAATCCCTATATCATTTCAGGCAAATGGTTGTCCAGTCTCCTTTCGAAAGCCTCCAGTGATGGAGCAGCCACACCTTCTGGAGGCAAGCGGTTCCACTGGTTAATTGCTCTCACCATTAGAAAACTTCTCCCTAGTTCTAGGTTGTTTCTCTCTTTCGTTAGTTTGGTTCTAGGTTGTTTCTCTCCTTGGTTAGTTTCCATCAATTGTTTGTCCTCTTGCCTTTTGATGTTTTGGAAAATGGTTTGACCCTCTTGTCTTTGTAGGAGTCCATCAAATGTTGGAACAATGCAGTTGTCTCCCCGCTACCCCAGTTTTTCTTTTCATAAGACTAGACCTAGTGCTGATAAAAGGGAATATTTGTGGCTCAGGGATGAAATGAGGGGTCCTTTGTGCACTCTGATTGTTTCCTTGAAGGTCTTTTTCTGCAATCAGCTTTTTATAGAGTAGAGTAGAATAGAGTAGAGTAGAGTAGAGTAGAGTAGAGTAGAGTAGAGTAGAGTAGAGTAGAGTAGAGTAGACTAGACTAGACTAGACTAGACTAGACTAGACTAGACTAGACTAGACTAGACAGTAGAGTAGAGTAGAGTAGAATATAGAATAGAATAGAGTAGAGTAGAGTAGAGTAGAGTAGAGTAGAGTAGAGTAGAGTAGAGAAGAGTAGAGTAGAGTAGAGTAGAGTAGAGTAGAGTAGAGAAGAGTAGAGTAGAGTAGAGTAGAGTAGAACAGAATAACAGAATTGGAAGGGACCTTGGAGGTCTTCTAGTCCAACCTCCTGCTTAGACAGGAAACCCTCTTCCATTTCAGACAAATGGTTGTCGGATCTCTCGATTTCTTTGTTCTGCTTGTGAGTTGGGCTATTTAGTTGCTAAGTATCAGCCTTCACTTCCCATCTCTGCCTAACAACACACTTTGGAGATTGGTTACAGAGGTGGCAAATTCAGCAGGTTCTGACTGGATCCGGAGAACCGGAAGCGGAAATTTTGAGTAGTTTGGACAACCGGCCAATCCCACTTCTGACTGGCCCTGCCAACCCCATCACTTCTCCGCCTCCCATCGAGTCCCAGCTGATCGGCTGGGTCTCCTTTGGTTGCCCTGCACAAGAGAACAGAGCTGGAAAGCAGGTCAGTGTGGAGGGAAGGGGGATTTTGCAGTAACCTTCCCCTGCCACGCCCACCAAGCCACGCTCACCAAGCCACGCCCACCAAGCCACGCCCACAGAACCAGTAGAAAAACAATTTGAATCCCACTACTGACTGGTTAGTATCTTTCTCACCAGTTGCGTCCAGTGAGTACTGTTCACTGTGATCATACTACCATCTTGTCCTGTTTCTTCTTGACTCGTTTCTTTAGGGGGAGAAATGTTTGTTCCTCAATTTCTAATATTTTTATTTATTTATTTGTCCGATGTTTAAAGCTGGTGGACTCCACAATTAGTCTGCCACCAGCCTATCGGTTAAAAGCAAATTAATATTCTTTTTTATATCCAAAGCAAAAAACGCAGGGGGAAAACCTGGGAGAAGCGTCCAGGATTTCATATATATATTTTGCAGGCAATTACTCTTTCTAACACGAATTTCATGATGTCAACATTCTCAGCTTGATTTATAGGGTCTCTTCGGGGAAAGAAACTATCCTTCACCTGTTATGTGGACTGTGTCACCTGGGCTGTCTGAGTAACTGGACCTCTGAACTCGGCACTATATTCATAATCATTTATATGAAAAGTGAAGTTTGCTTCCTGGCCTGACGAAAACCGGTGGCTTTGACAAATGAGCCCACATTAGACAGAGCCTCCTGCCTTTAACTTCCTCCATCTACATTCCTGACACTCCAGGTGATGTGTTAGGAGGGGACCTGTTATCTTCCCTTATTTCTAAACACACAATTTCCTATTTTTTATATCTCGCCTTGAACCCCTTGCTCTTGGCTCGGCTTCAGCACCGCATGCTGCCTTCCCTTAAGAACAAAACACAGAGGAACAACGGAGCTGAAGCTACTGAGGTATAAAATAATTTTCGGTCTAGAGAAACTGGCTTGGCCTGAAGGATGACATTCAGTGAGTTTTTGTGTGTTCTGGGTTTGTGCATTCAACAATCAACTGACCTGGGTTTGTTTGTTTTTTTTAAAAAAACACTAAGCACTAGCAGGAATTGCTTTTTGAGGTTTCCCCACATCTAAGTCAAAGTGTTTAGAGTGGAGGCTAAAATGGTTGCAAGAATTGGGTATGTTGTCTAGTCTAGTTGTATCCTTCTGAACTGCTTCCGGGGTAGATAATGGACATCCTTTATCCCAGGATCTCTTCCTTCTTCAAGATTGATTCCAGTTGTCTCTGAATGGGTCACTCCCTAAGTCCCTTCTTCTCAATACTAAATTGTATTAACAGAAGGGATACAATCGAGATCAAATGAGCTGCTAATACCACTCTGTAAAGCAGGGGTCTCCAACCTTGGCTCCTGGAAGCCTGGCGGACTTCAACTCCCAGAATTCCACAGCCAGCTGGCTGTGGAACTCTGGGAGTTGAAGTCCGCCAGGCTTCCAGGAGCCAAGGTTGGAGACCCCTGCTGTAAAGCCTTAGTAAGGCCACACCTAGAGTCCTGCATCCAGTTTTGGTCCCCACACTATAGAAGAGATGTCGAGACTCTAGAAAAGGTGCAGAGAAGAGCAACCAGGATGATGAGGGGACTGGAAGCTAAAAGATACGATGAACGGTTGCAGGAACTGGGCCTGGCTAGTCTAGGGAAGAGAAGGACCAGGGGAGACAGGGGAGCAGCCTTCCAACATTTGAGGGGCTGCCACAAAGCTATTCTCCAAAGCCCCTGAAGGCAGGACAAGAAGCAATAAGGATGGAAACTAATCAAGGAGAGAAGCAACCTGGAACTCAGAAGGAATTTCCTGACAGTGAGAACAATTAACCAGTAGAACAACTTCCCTCCAGAAGCAGGTCTACGACAACTCACCGTGGCGCATGCACAGAGCTGCCAGAAGGCAAGAACAGGTAAGACAAAAGGGGTGACTTGGGAGTAAGGCTTGCGGGTGATTGTCCCTCCCATAAGACATAAAGGAGGAGCAAAGGGATGTGAGCCTTTGCAGGAAGCAACTTTGCTCGTTCTGGTCGGTTTAAACTCAGAAGCTCCATGTTGCCTTTGTGCTCCATTTGGCCTTGTACAGCTAATGGGCAATTGAGTCCTTGGCAGCCTTTCAAGGGAGATAAAGGTGGGTGCTTATCAGCCTTATCCCGAAGGACTGTGACAGAACTTCTGATGGACTAGTCATAAACTGTGTGGGACTCATGACGGGCTGTGAATACATATATTTCAACAGCTATTGAAATAATTAAAAAAATGTTTTTGGAAACAGCGTGTGGTTGTTACTGTCTCAGGAAGCCTTGGTCAGAACAGTGATGGGATGTCCAAGTGGTTTCTTTAACCAGCCCTCCTTCTATTTCCCATCCCCAAGCAACCTTGATATTGACATTTAAAACGAATTGTAAGCTGCAATCTGCCAGATTCCAGCAAGCCCGTTGAAGATTTGCAGAGAGGTGGCAGGACCAAAAGTTTCACCTGTAATACTTTCTGTCTTCTGAGTACCTGCGAATGAGTGCTAAAAGGGATTATTAGGTCCGAGCGAGGCGATAGGTGCATATAATGATCTGTGTGGCTTATCACAGGCAAACAGTGGTGTGTCAAGATCTCTCTCGAGTCGGCCTGCCCTCCGTGCCTCTCCTTCAGCTTCCATTGTCTTGCAAGCGTGGCTGCTGTTGGTGTGGCTTTTCTCTGCTCCAATAAACAAGCAATTACTGTCCCCAACAGATGTCTGAACTATGATCATGTAATTCAGTGGCTGCGAAGGGGCCTTAAATAGGTCAATTTCATTCAGTTAGACATGGTAGCCGACTGGAGAATTCTCCACTGACCTGAGCCTCCATCTTATTGAAGGAGGAGAGGAGGAGGAAGAAGAAGAAGAGAAGGAGGAGGAGGAGGAGGAAAAGGGGGGAGGAGGAGGAGGAAGAGGAGGAGGAGAAAAAGGGGGAGGAGGAGTAGAAGAAGAAGAAGAAGAAGAGAAGGAGGAGGAGGAAGGAGGGGAGGAAGAAGAAGAAGAGGAGGAGGAAAAGGGGGGAGGAGGAGGAGGAAGAAGAAGAGGAGGAGGAGGAAGGAGGGGAGGAAGAAGAAGAAGAGAAGGAGAAGGAGGAGGAGGAAAAGGGGGGAGGAGGAGGAGGAAGAGGAGGAGGAGAAAAAGGGGGAGGAGGAGTAGAAGAAGAAGAAGAAGAAGAGAAGGAGGAGGAGGAAGGAGGGGAGGAAGAAGAAGAAGAGGAGGAGGAAAAGGGGAGAGGAGGAGGAGGAAGAAGAAGAGGAGGAGGAGGAAGGAGGGGAGGAAGAAGAAGAAGAGAAGGAGAAGGAGGAGGAGGAAAAGGGGGGAGGAGGAGGAGGAAGAGGAGGAGGAGAAAAAGGGGGAGGAGGAGGAGTAGAAGAAGAAGAAGAAGAAGAAGAAGAAGAAGAAGAAGAGAAGGAGGAGGAGGAAGGAGGGGAGGAAGAAGAAGAAGAGGAGGAGGAAAAGGGGGGAGGAGGAGGAGGAAGAAGAAGAGGAGGAGGAGGAAGGAGGGGAGGAAGAAGAAGAAGAGGAGGAGGAGGAGGAAAAGGGGGAGGAGGAGGAGGAGAAGATGAAGATGAAGAAGAAGAAGAAGAAGAGGAGGAGGAGGAGGAGGAGGAGGAGATGAAAAGAAGAAGAAGAAGAAGAAGAAGAAGAAGAAGAAGAAGAAGAAGAAGAAGAAGAAGAAGAAGAAGAAGAAGAAGAAGAAGCATGCATAAGCACACAATTGTGCCTACCGTCCCTCTCCTATTGTCCCCAATAATTAGTTCCTATTTCTTGTACTTATTTCTATTATATTGTAAGCATTTGACAAAATAAATAAATAAATAAAATAAGAAGAGACTAAATAATTTCTTCCTCTTTGCTTAAATGAAAGATGGGAGAATTCCTTATTTCAAAGAACAGTTAAAAGTTGATGTGAAATAAGAGGAGGAAGAGGAGGAGGAAGAAAAAAAAATGAAACAAATTCCCCCTCTTTGTTAAACGAAAGTTGTGTTAGATGAGCTCCTTATTTCAAAGAACAGTTAATGTAAAATAGCTCAGGGGAAACACTGGTTCTTTTTTAAGCTTTGCCTTTTTTAAACAGAACAAATGATTAAAGATTCTTTCCCCCCCACACACACACACCATTTAAACCTTTATTCAAGAGCTGTAAGAAAAACTAGCGACTAGAGTAAAATAGTTGAAGGGACATTGGAGGTCTTCTAGTCCAACCCCTTGCTCACGCAGGAACCCTGTACCATTTCAGACCAGTGGCTGTCCAGTCTCTTCTTAAAAACCTCCAGTGTTGGAGCACCCACAACCTCTAGTGGCAAGCTGTTCCCTTGGTTGATTGTTCTCACTGTCAGGAAATTTCTCCTTACTTCTAGGTTGTCCCAAAGGTGAAGAAGCTTCTTGGATGAGGAACGAAACGTCTTCAAAGTAAAACCAGAAAGTCCAGTTGCCTCTTGAAAAAAGCACCTTTGAGACACCCATGATCTGGAGAACTGAAAATCTCCATAGACATTATGATGACCCAAAGGGACGTGGCACAAAGGCATCCCAGTCAGATCTGATCGTCAGAAAGTCGTATTGATTAGGGAAAAAAACCAGGAAGTGAGGTCTTCCCAAATGTAGCATAGTGGTATCTATGGAGATTCTCTGTATTGACCCAAAGGGGCCTGGCACAAAGGCAACCCAGCCAGGTAATCAGTAGGAGTCCCTTTATTAGCTCCAACTTTGCCCCCAGTGTCCTGGTTACCTTCTGGGCTGGAGAAAAACTCTCCCAGGTAAACAGTCTTTGGCTGCAGAGAATCAAGTCCAAAACATGGTCAACAAAAACTGTAACTACAAGTCCAAGCAAGGCAAAATGAGGTAATTAGCCTGGCAGAGCAGGAGCAAGAATTCCAGACATGAAGGAACAGCAAAACTCACATGCCAGGAACACAGATAAGCAAAGTCAACACATTATGTTTGTTCCCAGCAGCTGCCTCACTCAGCTTGCATCTCTTTTAAGCTCTCATTCCCAGGTGTGGATAATGAAGGTAATCAGGGCCCTTTCCTCCCCTATAAGCCAAGAAACCCACGTTGCTCTCTTCTCCGTTCCTCCCTGCGTGCCCTAGGATGAAGAGAGGGTAGGCCTGGGTCTTCCTCTGAACTCCCTCTCCCTTGTTCTACCTGTTTCCTGCTCTGCCCAGCTGGACTTTGCCCTTCCCCAGTTTCCTCCACAGCCAACGGAGCCACACTCCCACTCTCTGTCAGCTGCTCATCTTCCTCCTCGGATTCAGGCTTCAACAGGGACAGGACAGAAACTTTAACTCCAGATTATTTCTCTCCTGGATTAGTTTCCATCCATTGCTTCTTCTCCTGCCCTTGTGGTGCTTTGGAATATAACTTGACCCCCTCATCTTTGGGGCAACCCCTCAAATATCGTAAGGTGGCTATCAAGTCACCCTCTAATCATCTCAAGGTCATCAGAATATTTCTGACCTGCCTTTTTGGGGAGACGCTCAGAACCGAGAGCAATTCTGGTACCAGGAGGGATCTGAACTCTCCACCATGTTCAAATTGCATCCAGAGCAAAGCCAGTGAGAAGGGCCTTGCATAATTTCCTCATTTCTGTCTTTCCTGGCTGCCCAACATTGGAGTTTACAGAGGTCTTCCGTGGAAGATCCTATTGATTTTAATTACTGAGGAAACTGCCTACGGGGACGAGCAAAGCCGCTGTCATTATTTAAGCAGCGTGGGATTGTGGAAAGGGAGATCAAATCCGCGGCTCCCATTATTACAATAACAATAAGGCATAAAAAAGAGCGTTGTTTGTGCGGGGTAGGCCTGATATTTTTTTAATCATCAGTTGCTCCCCCGACAAAGTACAGGCAGGCCTGAGAAACAAACAATTACTGGTGATCAATATTAATTCAATTGTATTGGTGTTTCATTATGTCACAAAAAGGCCGCTTCATATTTTCAAAATATGCCATGCCCAGCAGTTGATGCCCTGAGAGGTTCTGGGTGTATTTTGAGCTTTCTAGAATGGATCTTGAGAGGCTTAACTTTTTGCAAACAGAAGGCTAACTACGAATTATTATTAACTGTTATTATTATTATTATTATTATACAACTTTTATTCATTAAACATGGAACTCAGTCAACTGAACATTTAAAAATATATCAAAAACTATCATTATCATAATTATTATCATCTATTTATTATTCTTATCATCATTATCATTGTCTATTAATTATTGGACAATTATTAATGATTCAAAATAAAAGTATGTTTGGGATTGGCAATATAATAATTTCCTTATAAAACAAATTGGTCTGACAATACCAAAACTTAGGCATTAAACAGGATTGGTCTGAAGGGCTCACAGTAGTCCTTGCCGTGCAACAGTTCATTTCACAACCATTCAAAGTTACAATGACACTGAAAAAGGGACTTCTGTCCATTTCCCACACTTATGACCATTGCAGAACCCCAAGGGTCACCTGATCAAAATTCAAATGTTTGGCAACTGACTCGTATTTACAACAGCTGCAGTGTTTTCTGGAGTGTGGCAGTCTCCTTTTGTGACATTTTTACAAGCCAAGTCAATGGGAAAATCTGATTTACTTAACGACCATGTTACTAACTTAACAACTGCAGTGATTCACTTAACAACTGTGGCAAGAAAAGTTGTAAAACAGGGCAAAACTCACTAAGCAAATATCTCTCTTAGCAACAGAAATTTTGAGCTCAATTGTGGTCATATGTTGAGGACTACCTGTAGTAGCCATAAAGGAGATGAATTCCATCTATCAAGTGTACCATATACCCAGGGTTGGGATTCTACTGGTTTGGACCAGTTCTATAGAACCGGTTGTTACGATTCTGTGCAGTTCAGAGAACTAGCAAATCACACCACTGGCTGGCCCCTCCCCTC
The DNA here is from genome assembly GCA_033807585.1 of Hydrophis major. Lineage (NCBI taxonomy): Eukaryota > Metazoa > Chordata > Lepidosauria > Squamata > Elapidae > Hydrophis > Hydrophis major. Next base: position 3,494,561 of record CM066332.1, read on the forward strand.
CCCACTAGCCCCTCCCTGCCCAGTCACTTCTTATCTCACATGTGTGCCATCCAACTTGCCTACATTGTGCCTTCACCTAATTTTTGGTAAGTTGTTATTTTCCTTTTTTTCCCCCCAACAATCAGATGTTCTGACATCAGCTGTGCCGTGTGATTTAGATTAGCTAGAAAGCAGGAAATCATTGGATCTCTTGCTTTCTAGCTAATCTAAGTCGCTGTTGTGCTGCTTTGCCTTTGCCCAGGAGGCTTCCCTGAGGCCCAGTCAGGGTTGGTATTCAGGGGGTTGGAGGGTGGGGAGAAGTGGCCAGAGAGCAGAGCTGAACCTTCCTCAGGACTGAAGCTTCTATTTTTCAGTGAAGACTCAGGTAGCAGATGGCAGAAAGATAGATCTCTGAGTGAATCGGTGATTCTGCAAGCAACTCAATCTGCCTGCCTGCTTTGCCTGATTTTGGGTAAAAGTTGCTTTTTTATATAAAAAATTCAATATTTACATAAATATTTATAATATTTACATACAAGCTATACCCAGACAGTCACATGACCACCAAGCCACACCCACAAATTAGACCACGCCCACAGAACCAGTTGTTTAGAAATTTGAATCCTACCTCTGTTTATACCATGCCAGTTCCTTTAGCACCAAATCCTGCTACACCCACTTTGGCCTTGATCGGAGGTAACAATAAACAGTGGTTAGGCATTAAAAGTCACCTCATTGACAGGAATATCTTGGCTAGACTCATTTTAAAGGCAGGGGAACCACCATCTCTTTCCCAGGAGGTCCCCTGTTCTTACCTGAGCCACAGAAAGATTTCCTGGTCAGAGATCTGAACAAAATGTCTTGGAATTAAATTTATATATTGAATCTCACCCAGATCCCAAAAGGTGAGGTAGTTTGGGGAAATCTAGTTCATTTGGAATAACACCAACACTGTGGTCCAAATTTGAACTGTTGGATTTATAATTTTAAATTTTTAAAACCACAAGACCAAACTAGCTTATCCAATGTGGCATTAAGGAACTAAACTATGTGGACAGAATAATAGAATAAAAGAGTCAAAAGGGACCTTAGAGGTCTTCTAGTCCACCCCACTGCTCAAACAGGAGACTGTATGCCATTTCAGACAAGTGGCTGTCCAGTCTCTTCTTGAAAACCTTCAGATTCCCAGATCTTGCTAAACCTCCAATGCCAAAAAACCCAAAACGCTTTCCTCATTAAATATTTCAAGGCTAGATCTATCTTAAGAGCCAGTTCATTGGTTTTTCTTTCTTCCTGCTTCCTCCTACCGAATTTTCCCTTTCCTCAGAGCTGCTGCAGTGTTCTTAATATATTTAATTCCATTAAATTTAACTATTATATCATATATAATGGTATATATACATACATATACATTTACATATACATACATCATACATCATACATACATACATATACATATACATATACATGTACATGTACATGTACATACATACATACATACATATATTTATATATATATACATACACATACATACACATACACATATACACATATATATGGCATTTTTTAGAAGTATGATTTACATCGATGAAATTCCACTTGGCATTTCTCATAATGACATCAACCTTGGTTGAACATCCTCATTATCTTCCAGTGTGTCTTCCTTTGCTTGTTCTAGAACTAATTGTCCCTGGAAGCAATCAGTTCAGCTGCCTAAAAATGGTTATCTCTCCAGCCCACCTTGAGATGACATTTAGTCAGTCAATCATTCTGCGGACAGGTGAAATCCCCATTATAATGGTTGTTCTTTCTCCTTAAAATTACAACTCTTGTATATATGTTAGGCCTCTGGCCACTACTGCAAACCTTTGCCGTGGATTTATAAGGAAGGAAAACAGCAGGGCTGACACATCTATGGAGCAGCAATACACTTCAATGAATACCAAGGCAAGGCCCCATTAATTATTTCCAGTCTCTCAGGATTCCCACATGCTAATAACATCTTTTCTTTTCTTTTTTTTTATTTTGCAGAATGCAAAGCTTCTTCATTTTATTTCCTTCCTGCATTCAGACTTTGTGCAATTCACTGGTCTGACGTTATACAAGTTCAACAAACAAAATCAGTTTTAGAGAATTGAGTCGCAAGGGTTTAGTAGAACTCATTAAAATCTACATGCATTCTACACAGAGTATTTGAAACAGGATGGTGTCTGCTGAGAGTTTGTGAGAAAAGAAAGCAGGCAAATAGCATAGAAATCTGCACAAGGATTTGTAAGTTACACTCCATTTTTTCAAAAAAAAGCATTCATGCTTGCAGAAAGACAAAACATTTTCCTTTTTAGAGAAGATTAAAGGCCACTTAGTTTGGAAGCAGAATTTAGCAGAATTCTCATCTAAATTATGTGCGTCAGATGTAGATTTCTTTCAATTATTTCAACACTCATTTCAATCTTTGCTTACATCTCCTTAAACTTCTTCAGAAAGTCTGTCCAACTTTTGCACTGCTGGAATAACATTTATAGTTTGTTATTCAGTTACTCAGTTAAATAAACTGTTCCTTGGAAAAAACAGAAACTATCGTTGAAAATCTACTCTCTCAAATCAATGCTAACCACTACTCCACAAAGGGAAAAAGAAAAAATATGTAGAACTTTATTTATTTTTAATCGGATGAGAACCCAAATGTCTTCCTGAGAATCACAGGAGGTTACTGAGGACAGAAAATTCAGCCCAAAGTAAATCATCTTGGTTAAAGGGTCATCCACCCTGGATTCGTAGCCATTGATGGGGCATCTTCTTCCTTCTCCATATTTCTAATCGTTGCTTTTCCTGTTCAATTGCTCTTGGAGTTCAGAAGTTCTACTTGACATTCCCTTGCCTTTCATTAACCAAAATTCATGATTCTATTATCCCAGATTGAGGAACAATAGAGAAGAGCCGTTGATCTTCTTCTGGTTGGATGAAACCAGTTGAGAGGAGTCTTTCCCTTCCAGAAAAAGAAAGGAAAATCAGAATTCACGAGAGGTGGGAAAGTGTTAGAACCCATGATGATATTCCTCCAGCAGCGAAAACCCCCTGCAGGATCTTCCAGGCTGCGTCAGCCTTGATCAGGTATCCATCCTTGGCAACTTTAAGACTTATCAACTTCAACACTTATGGACTTCAACTCTGAGAATTCTGGGTTGAGTTGAAGTCCACAGGTCTTAAAATGGTCAAGGCTGGACAACCCCTGAGGCCTAAAGTAAACATCACAAAGTGCTTCAGAAGTCCTTGTTGTCCTGCTAGAAGACTTCCAAGTGACAGGTAAGAATAAAGAGGTTTTTTTCTTTCTGGGGATGTTTCCTTCTTCAGCACAGCCAGAAGCTCCTTCAGGTGTGGCTCCTTCTGAGTGAGTCTTCAGTTCCAGCTTATCTGAAGGCTGAGCAGAAATGTCTCATTTCCAGGTGGCAGGAAGCTGTTTAATTTTTGCCTTGCTTTGCCACTTGAGTAATTCACAGTGACGGCAGGACTATCAGAAATGAGTAGTTAAGCTTTCCTTCAGGGGCTCCAGGGAAGAGATCCTGACACCTAATTGTAGATGCTGCCTTGACGTCCTATTCCTTTTCCTGAAAGGACCAGCAATCAGAAGAAAATTAAGCCATAATGGGTGGTTGGAAGGCTCTGAAAGCACACACTCACTCACACACACACACACACACAGAGAGAGAGAGAGACAGAAAGAGAGAGAAGAGAGAGAGAAAGAGGGAGAGAAATAAGAGAGAGAATGAGAGAGAGAGAGAACAAGAGAAAGAGAACAAGAGAGAGAGCGTAAAAGACAGGACGAGAAAGAGAGAGAACAAAAGAGAGAGAATGAGAGAGAAAGGGAGAAGGAGAAAAAAAAAGAGAGAGAGAGTGGCTACCTCCTCTCATCCCACAGACCAAATGGACAAATTCAAGAATTTTTTACAAGTTAGTGTATGTACATTGTATTTCTGTCCCATTGCATAGTGCAACTAAGGTAATTGGGAATGTCATTAGGAAACACATCCAATCTTTCTTTCCTTTCTTCATGCATATAGACTTAGACTGTCTTCTATTGACCTCACCCCTTTCCTAAGAGGTCTGTAGGGGGCATGCATCAGCGCACCAAGGTGCCTACCGTCCCTGTCCTATTGTTTCTTTTTATTTCTCTTATATGTATCCATTTCATGTATTCATAACTATGTTTACACTTATACCTATTATCTTATAATTGCTTGACAAACAAACAAACAAACATATTATAGCATTGCAGGACAAACTCCTAGGCAGCCAAACTGGCTGGGTGAATCGACTAGATTACTTGTCCAAAACAAGGATGCAAACAAACACCAAACCAGGATCACAGAAAGCCTCTTCACACACTGCCATCAGTGAGCGCGCAGGGGGACTTCACAACTTTGAGAAAACAAAAAGAGAGCCACGGGTAACAATCATATGAGTGGGAACAGCCTCCACAGCCACAAAGAGAAATTTGGAAGGACGTTTTCAAGCCTCCTGAAAATGTGGTAGAACAACAGAAACTTTCACAAAGCAAGAAAATTACATATAAATTGCCGGGTCGGTTTGTGTTAAGAAATCTTGAACCCAGCAATGAAATTCCACGCACATCTACTCTGAAGTAAGTCCTGCTGGGTTCAAGGAGGTTCATTTCCCAAATTAACCTCAGCCCGTACTCTCTGGGCCCTATTTTGGGGCAAAATTGTTTTATTTTATTTATTGGATTTGTCAATCGCTTACAAGATAACGGATATAAGTACTGTATAAACATGGGTAAGAATAAGGGAAATAGGTACAAATAAATGGGGACTATAGGACAGGGATGGAAAGCATGATTGTGCACTTATGTACGCCCCTTACAGGCCTCTTAGGAATGGGTATTCTCTCCCTTCCTTTCCTTCCTTCCTTCCTTCCCTCCTTCCTCCTGCTCCCTTTCTTTTTCTCTCCTCCCTCCATTCTTTTCTCTCCTTCTTTCCTTTCCCCTCCCTGTTCTCCTTCCTCCTTCCTTCCTTCCTTCCTTCCTTCCTTCCTTCCTTCCTTCCTTCCTTCCTTCCTTCCTTCCTTCCTTCCTTCCTTCCTTCCTTCCTTTATTGTTTATTTCATTTATTTATTTGATTTGTCAGTTACTTACAAGATAATAAGTATAAGTATAAACATGAGTAAGAATACAGGAAATAGATATGAATAAATGGGGACAATAGGACAGGGACGGTAGGCACGATGGTGCACTTATGCACGCCCCTTACAGACCTCTTAGGAATGGGGTGAGGTCAATAGTGGATAGTTTGAGGTTAAAGGAGTTGAGAGATTTAAGGATGTAACCACAGAGTCAGGCAGTGCACTCCAGGCATTGACCACTCTATTGCTGAAGTCGTACTTTCTGCAATCCAATTTGGAGCAGTTTACATTGAGTTTGTATCTCTTGTGTGCTCCTGTATTGTTATGGTTGAAGCTGAAGTAGTCATTGACTGGTAAGACATTGTAGCAGATAATTCTGTGCACTACACTTAAGCCCAACCAGAGGCGGCATAGTTCAAGGTTTTCCAAGCCCAAAATCTCAAACCTGATGATATAAGGTATTCTGGTGTGAGCAGGAGTGTAGTATTCTTCTCGGGAAATACTTCTAGACTTGCTCAATTGTATTAATGTCCGATATACAGTGCGGATTCCAGACAGATGAACTGTATTCGAGTATTGGTCCAGCAATTCAGTATTAGTGCAGGAAAAGCTTCCTAAGATTAGATTTATAACTCTTAAAGCCTTTTTGGCAATATTGTTGCGGTGAGCTCTGACTCTTAGGTCATTCAATATGAGTACTCCAAGGTCCTTGACAGAGTGAGGATCATCAGCGAGGTCATATCTGCCTAGTTTGTATTTGGTGTACTGATTTTTTTTACCAATATGAAGGACTGAGCATTTATTGGTTGAGATTTGGAGTTGCCAATTGTTTGACCATTCAGACACATAATCAAGGTCACTTTGAAGGACGGTAGCATTGTCAGTGGTGTTGAATAGTTTTATGTCATCCACGAAGGGGACGCAGTTGCTTATAAGGCGATCACAAAGGTCATTTATGTAGAGTTTCGTTAACAACTCACTCAGAAACACAATCCTATAGTATACTTTCTTGGAGAACTGTCCCCCTAGAGACAATGTGTGAGACTGAACGTTTGATTCCCAAACCCCCAAAAAACAAAACAAAGCAACAATCCCTCCTCTTTTACCTTGACTTCCTTCCTGTGATAAATTAAATATATTTCATTGGGAAGGCTTTAAATGAAAAATTTCCCTCCAGTGTCTAAAGTGATATCGTCCATGAACAGCCAAGCCATGTTTCTTCCCCGCACATATAAATTGTCTTTAAGTCAAAATGAATATTGATTTCTAAAGGATGTTTTTGATTTGGGAGCCGATAGAATTATCGCCTACCATTACTTTATGCAGGAGATATTTCAGGGGGAAGGGAGGTGAGATATTTTTCCTCTTATTATGTAAGGTTAGACCAATGCCATGAGACTATTTTCGTAAAAACAAAGTGAGCCCCGAGTAAATTGCACAAAATATGCGCCCATAATGTGGAAAATAAAAACAAATGGTAAATGTGAGCTAAGAAAATGTGCTGCCCATGAATACTCCTTTAAAGCAAATAAATATCAGCTATTGCAGCCAAACTACAGAGGTGAAAAACCAGAGTAAATCCAACTCCAGCTTTTAATGGAGATAAAAATCAGGGGGAAGAAAAAGAAAAGAAATGGAAAAATCAACTCTTCTCTAACTGTCCGGGAATCTGGAGAGGATTCGGATGAGGGTCCTGCATCTGATGCAGGGATGGGGCCAGGGTCATCTGGGAGTGGGGTGCTGACTCCGGAGCCTCTGCAGTCTGGCAGCAGAGAGGCAGAAGAACAAGGGGAGCCTGTTCCCAGTGCGCGTGTGTGCAGAACTGCTAGAAGGCGAGAGCAGCTGAGACAAAAGGGCAACTTTGGAGTAATGCTGGGAGGTGATTGCTCCTCCCCTAAGGCATAAAGGAAGTGCAAAGGTAGAGAAACCTTTGTGGGAAGCAAAGTGGTTCGCTCTGTTCAGATTCATCCTTGAAGCTCTGTGTGGACTTTGTACTTCGGTTGGCTTTTTATGATGAATTTGGCACTTTAGTTGTTAGCAGGAATTCAAAGGAGAGAAAGGTGGGTGCTTATCTCGAGGGACTGTTTGGGACTCATTACGGGATGGGAATGAACATAATTCCCAGTGCTTAAATAAAACAAGAGCTGTTTAACTAAGTGTGTGCTTAATTACGGTCTCTTGAAGCCTTGGTCAGAACACCTTCCCATTGTGTCATCTGATCAAAATCCAGAGGCTTGGCAACTGACTCATACTTATGATGGTTGCCGTGTCCCGGGGTCACATGATCTCCTTTTGCGACCTTCTCACCAGCAGAGTCCAAGGGGAAGCTGGATTCGCTCAATGACCATATCACTCACTTTAATAACTGCAGTGGTGGCGAGAAAAGAGCCGTAAAATGGCGTGCAATTTGCTTAGCCAATGTCTCCCTTGGCCACAGAAATGTGGGGCTCAATTGTGGCCATAAGTCGAGGACCTACAAGCATTCATATTACAAACAGGCAAGGAAGAAAGAAATGAAGGGGTAAATTTTTAACTTTTAAAAAAATCTCCAATGAAGTAGAGAACAGAGAATAGAATAGAAGATAGAAGATAGAATAGAAGAATAAGAATAAAAATAGTGTAGAGTAGAGTAGAATAGAGAATATAAAGAATAGAATAGAATAGAATAGAATAGAATAGAATAGAATAGAGTAGAGTAGAGTAGAGTAGAACAGAACAGAACAGAACAGAATAGAACAATAAGAATAGAAAAGATTGAATAGAATAGAATAGAGTAGAATAGAATAGAATAGAAAATATACTACAGAACAGAGTTGAGTAGAGCAGAATAGAGAATATACAGAATAGAATAGAATAGAATAGAATAGAATAGAATAGAATAGAATAGAATAGAATAGAACAGAATAGAATAGAATAGAATAGAATAGAATAGAAGAATAAGAATAGAAAATATACTATAGAACAGAGTAGAGTAGAGCGGAATAGAGAATATACAGAATAGAATAGAATAGAATAGAATAGAATAGAATAGAATAGAATAGAATAGAATAGAATAGAATAGAATAGAATAGAATAGAATAGAAAATATACTACAGAACAGAGTTGAGTAGAGCAGAATAGAGAATATACAGAATAGAATAGAATAGAATAGAATAGAATAGAATAGAATAGAATAGAGTAGAGTAGAGTAGAACAGAACAGAACAGAACAGAATAGAATAGAATAGAATAGAATAGAGTAGAGTAGAATAGAATAGAAAATATACTACAGAACAGAGTTGAGTAGAGCAGAATAGAGAATATACAGAATAGAATAGAATAGAATAGAATAGAATAGAATAGAATAGAATAGAATAGAATAGAGTAGAGTAGAGTAGAGTAGAGTAGAGTAGAGTAGAACAGAACAGAACAGAACAGAACAGAACAGAACAGAACAGAATAGAATAGAATAGAAGAATAAGAATAGAAAATATACTATAGAACAGAGTAGAGAAGAGCGGAATAGAGAATATATAGAATAGAATAGAATAGAATAGAATAGAATAGAATAGAATAGAACAGAATAGAATAGAAGAATAAGAATAGAAAATATACTATAGAACAGAGTAGAGAAGAGCGGAATAGAGAATATGTAGAATAGAATAGAATAGAATAGAATAGAATAGAATAGAATAGAATAGAATAGAATAGAACAGAATAGAAGAATAAGAATAGAAAATATACTATAGAACAGAGTAGAGTAGAGCGGAATAGAGAATATACAGAATAGAATAGAATAGAATAGAATAGAATAGAATAGAATAGAATAGAATAGAATAGAATAGAAAATATACTACAGAACAGAGTTGAGTAGAGCAGAATAGAGAATATACAGAATAGAATAGAATAGAATAGAATAGAATAGAATAGAATAGAATAGAATAGAGTAGAGTAGAGTAGAGTAGAACAGAACAGAACAGAACAGAACAGAATAGAATAGAATAGAATAGAAGAATAAGAATAGAAAATATACTATAGAACAGAGTAGAGTAGAGCGGAATAGAGAATATACAGAATAGAATAGAATAGAATAGAATAGAATAGAATAGAATAGAATAGAATAGAATAGAATAGAATAGAATAGAATAGAAAATATACTAGAACAGAGTTGAGTAGAGCAGAATAGAGAATATACAGAATAGAATAGAATAGAATAGAATAGAATAGAATAGAGTAGAGTAGAGTAGAGTAGAGTAGAGTAGAGTAGAGTAGAACAGAACAGAACAGAACAGAACAGAACAGAATAGAAGAATAAGAATAGAAAATATACTATAGAACAGAGTTGAGTAGAGCAGAATAGAGAATATACAGAATAGAATAGAATAGAATAGAGTAGAGTAGAGTAGAGTAGAGTAGAGTAGAGTAGAGTAGAGTAGAACAGAACAGAACAGAACAGAATAGAATAGAAGAATAAGAATAGAAAATATACTATAGAACAGAGTTGAGTAGAGCAGAATAGAGAATATACAGAATAGAATAGAATAGAATAGAATAGAGTAGAGTAGAGTAGAGTAGAGTAGAGTAGAGTAGAGTAGAGTAGAGTAGAGTAGAACAGAACAGAACAGAACAGAACAGAATAGAATAGAAGAATAAGAATAGAAAATATACTATAGAACAGAGTAGAGTAGAGTGGAATAGAGAATATACAGAATAGAATAGCAGAGTTGGAAGGGACCTTGGGGGTCTTCTGGTCCAACCTCCTGCCTAGGCAGGAAACCCTCCACCACTTCAGGCAAAATCTTTTTAAGATAAATCTATTTTTCCCCCTTCTCGTTCTACGGCGATCTCTATATTCTTCTTGCTCCACCTCTGAAGGGGCCTAAATGAGCCACCCAAATCCCTCTTTGCAGGAAGTCCCTGACTTGCAACCATTCGTTGAGCAACGGTTCCAACTTCTGGCAGTATGAAGGGGGGGGAAATGGGTGTACAACCAATTTCCACACTTCCAACTGTCACAGTATCGCCATGGCCCTATGATCAAAATGGGGAAACCAGCATGTATTTAGGATGGTCATGTGGTTCTCCCTTGGCGACTTTCCCATTTGGCTTTAATAGCCAAAAAGTTAGAATAGAATAGAAATGAAAGGGGCCTTGGAGGTCTTCTAGTCCCGCCCCCTGCTCAAGCAGGAGACCTTTTACCATTTCAGACAGGTAGGTGTCCAGTCTCTTCTTCAAAACTTCCAGTGTTGGAGCATTTACAACTTCTGATGGCCAGCAGTTCCACTGGTGAATTATCCTCACTGTAGGACGTTTCTCCTTAATTCCAAGTTGCTTCTCTCCTGGATGAGTTTCCATCCTTTGCTTCTTGACTTGCCTTCTGGTGCTTTGGAGAAGAGGTTGACCTGCTGTTCTTTGGGGCAGCCCCTCAGATATCAGAACACTGTTGTCATGGTACCCCCTGGTCCTTCTTCTCACGAGACCAGGGGTCCCCAAACTTGGCAACTTTAAAACTTGTGGACTTCAACTCCAACAATTCTGATTCTGGGAGTTGGTCCACAAATCTTACAGTTGCCAAGTTTGGGGACCTCTGCACTAGACTAGAATCCTGAATTCCTGCAACCATTCTTCACATCTTTTAACCTCTGTTGGCTTTATATTGAACACTTAAGACATCAAGTCACTGTAGAAATCCTAATTAAAAAGCATACCTCGCAGGTGGCTGTCTAGAAGTTATGCAAACGTATCCCACGAAGCTCAGCCTGCAACCTATCTGGGGAACTGGTTCCATCAACGAACAAAGATTGGGTTCTTTTTCTAACATCGTGTTCTGTCCTTAATTAACATACTCGAGATCCCCGCGCTTTGATTGGCCAAAGCGCGGGGCTCTCCGATTGGTCAGGCGAGCCGCGCAGATTGGCTCGCTGAGAATCTCCCGCGATTGGTCCATTCGAATCGCGGGAGATTCAAAGCGGTGCCATTGGCCGCGGCCGCTGAGGCGAAAGGAATAAAAGCCGCGGGCTTTTTTCCTTTCGCCAGTTCGGTTCCTACTTCCTAATAAAGAGCTTACACTGAAGTCACCGACTCCTGGCATCATTTCGCGGACACAACACTGGCGACGAGGGTGGGATCCAGACCCTGAACCGAACCATGTGTCCGACGGAAGCCAGACGAACCACCGCGATGGCGAAAATCGGACCACCCGCACCCTTCAACCCCGCCACCGACGACTGGGAATCGTTCTCCGACCGGTTCCGCATGTACCTCGAGTGCAGCGGCCTGAAGGACGCCACCGGCCCCATGAAGCACACCGTCTTCCTGACCCATTGCGGGACCGAGGTCTTCCAGATGGCCAAGGCGCTTGCCAAACCCGCCGATGCGACTGCGATGGACTGGGACGTCCTCGAACCCATACTTCGGCGGCACTATGCTCCAGAGGTACCCATCCTGATCCGGCGCAACGAGTTCTACCGGCGGGACCAGAGATCGGGTGAGAGTTTCAGCGACTTCGTCGCCGAGCTGCGGTGTTTAGGGGGGCTCTGCGAATTCGACAACCTGAACGACGCCCTGCGAGACCGAATCGTGCTTGGTTTGTGGGACCCCGTCCTCCAGAGCCAGCTGATGGCCAAGGGCAACATCAGCCTAGCAGACACCCTCACCGCAGCCGCAGCCGCCGAAGCAACCCAAACTTCCGCCGACCGCATGCGCAGACCGAACACTGGGGACCGCAGCGGAAACAACAACCCGGCGAGGTCGACCGTGCCCCAACCCGAGACGACCACCCACCAGGACGATTTCCACTCGGCATCGGGCACTTCCGATGATGAGGAGGACATCCATCGCCTCCAGACAGGCCGCGACCCACGAAACCGGCGAGGTCGTAAGTCAAGGACCAACTGTGCCGGTTGCGGCGGCGACCACCCCAGGTCGGAATGCCGGTTTTTCGAATCGATCTGCCGGCATTGCAACAAGAAGGGACACATCGCCCGTGTCTGCCGCCTGAAGAAAAATCGCAGCCCGGCACGATGGGACCAGAGCGACCAGAGGAGAGAGAGCACACCACCCCGGACCAGAGATCGCCCCTCGGACAACCGATGGGACCGGAACGGACGATCCTCGCGAGGCGGCGACAACCGGCGAAGAGAGGAGACCCATCAGACGGTCACCATCGGCCACGCCATCACCAACGACACCCGGAAGGTCCACGTGGAGGTAGGCATTGAGGGCCAGCCATGCAAAATGGAGGTGGACTCTGGGTCCTACCTCTCCATGATTGCATGGCATGAAATTAAGCGCTTGGTGCCTACCCTCCAAAGGAGGAACCTAGACAGCCAGAGACTCATTGTAAAGGACTACCAGGGAAACCGCATCCCGGTAGTCGAAACCAAACACTTCAACATCTCCTATAAGGGACACACTGAAAGACTTCCCCTGACAATCGTCGACCGCGACTGCCCAAGCCTACTGGGACTGCAATGGTTTGCCCCGCTCGACATCGCACTCACGGGAGTCAACCACGTCACCGACGACAGCTGGGAGCAGCAACTGGCCCGGGAATTCCAAGAGGTCTTCGACGGAAACCTAGGCAAGTACCGAGGGCCCCTTATATCTTTCAACCTAGACCCAAACGTCCCCCCCAAATGCCTGAAACCAAGGCGGGTGCCATTCGCACTTAAACCCAAGATAGACGAGCAAATTGACAAGCTCGTCAAGCAAGGGGTCCTACAGCCAATAGACCACGCCCGGTGGGAGACCCCCATAGTCACCCCGATCAAGCCCGATGGGTCGGTGAGGATCTGTGGGGACTATAAGGCCACCCTAAATGGCGCGCTACAACAAAGCGCCTACCCCGTCCCAGTAGTGCAACACCTACTGCACTCACTGGGAGGGGGCAAGGTTTTCGCCAAGCTCGACCTCGCCCAGGCATACCAACAGTTGCCAGTCGACGAACAAACGGCAGAAGCGCAAACCATAGTCACCCACCGGGGGGCATTCAAATGCAACCGACTCCAATTCGGAGTCAGCGTGGCACCGGGCATATTCCAAAGCCTAATGGAGAGACTATTGCAAGGCATCAAGGGGGTGGTACCTTACTTCGACGACGTCCTAGTGTTGGCAGCCAACCAAGCCGAACTAGAGGGTCGCCTAAGGGAGGTCCTAACCAAATTTAAAGAGACCGGGTTGAAAGTCAAGAGGGAGAAATGCCAGCTATGCACGGAACGAGTAGAATTCCTAGGATACCTCCTAGACCGTCACGGCATTCACCCCACAAACAAAAAAATCAAGGCGATCAAAGAAGCCCCGACACCCAAGTCCAAGACGGAACTACAGGCATTCCTAGGGCTACTGAACTTTTACAATGTTTTCCTGCCCCAAAAGGCGATGGTGGCGGAGCCTTTGCATAGGCTCCTGGACAAGGCGGCGACCTGGACTTGGGGGAAACGCGAGCAAGCCGCCTTCCAAAGAACGAAGGACCTCCTCACTTCGGACGCCGTCCTCATACAATATAACGAGACCCTACCTCTGGCCGTCACATGCGACGCATCACCCTTCGGCGTCGGCGCTGTCCTCAGCCATACCCTTCCCGACGGAAAAGAAGTGCCCATCGCATTCTTTTCAAGGACCCTCACCAAACCGGAGCGGAACTATAGCCAATTGGACAAAGAGGCTCTGGCTATCGTTGCCGCCATAAAACGATTCCACGAGTATCTCTACAGCCGGACTTTCACCATCATAATGGATCACAAGCCGCTGCTGGGAATACTTGCAGGAAACCGGGCCACCTCGAACATTCTGTCTCCCCGAATGACAAGGTGGTCCGAGTTCCTGGCAGCCTACAACTACGGACTCATACACAGACTGGGTAAGACGATCTCCCATGCAGACACCTTAAGCCGCTCCCCACTACCGGAACCCGACACCGACCCAGCACCCACGACGACCACCCTCAGCATAGAGACTCTACCCAACCTGCCCATAACCGCGTCAGACATTGCCCGAGAGACTAATAAAGACAAACGTCTGGCGCGGGTGTTGCATTGGGTGGCCGGAAAGGGACAACGATGAGTCCGTCAAAACGTTCCGAAACCGCCAAACGGAACTCTCTTTATTAAAAGGGTGCATACTATGGGGGGATAGGGTGGTCATTCCAGAAAAGCTACAGGGGAAGGTTCTGGAACTGCTACACGAGGGGCACCTTGGCATCGTTAGGACTAAAGCCCTGGCCAGAAGTTACGCTTGGTGGCCAGGGATGGACAAACAAATAGAGGCCTGGGTAGCTAGGTGCCAACGATGCCAGGAAACTAGGCCAAGCCCACCCGCAGCACCCATCCTAGAGTGGGAAACCCCAAGGGGACCTTGGTCTAGAATTCACATAGACTTCGCCGGGCCCACAAAAGGACACACCTTCCTCATAACAGTTGACGCTTACTCCAACTGGCTGGAGGTAAGCAACATGAAGACGACAACCATGGAGGCCGTGATCAAGGAACTCTGCAAACTCTTTGCAACACACGGCCTCCCAGACGTCGGGCCCCAGTTCACCTCGCTGGAATTTGAAAAATTCCTAGCGGAAAGGGGCATCTGCCACGCGCTGACAGCACCGGCGCACCCGGCGGCGAACGGTAGGGCGGAACGGATGGTCCAATTTACTAAGAAGACCATCCGGAAAATAGACCACGGGGAGATCCAGGAGAAAATAAACAAACTACTCTTCACCCAACACATAACCCCAAATACCACAACCAATAAGAGCCCAGCCGAACTATTAATGGGCAGGAAACTAAGGTCCCCACTCGACAGGTTACACCCCACGTATAACCCGGAGAAGCCCCCAGACTCAAACAGCAAACACCGAACCTTCGCACCCGGCGACCCCGTATATGCACGAAACCTGACGGGAGACCCACTATGGATTCCAGCCGTCATCACACAAACAACAGGCCCACACTCGTACCGGCTACAAACAGCAGACGGACGAGCGTGGAAACGCCACATCGACCAACTAAGGTTGAGGACTACCAACTAACAAACCACCGACGCACAAACAGGCGAAACCAACCCCCACAACACAAACCAAGGGGGGAGGGAATACCCAGGGGACCAAAACCAAAGAAGAATAAACCAGCCGTACTCACCAGAAAGCAGCCATCACGATCCACCGCCAGGAAGAAACAGCCAGGCCAGCTCGACCGACCCGGAAAGACCGAGCGGGAGCGGTGAAACCCGCAGCTCAACCAACCCGGAAGGCCCAGGAGGGAGCTATGGAGAGCGGCCCGGCCCGATCGACCAGCCGGTTCCCACGACGGCAGCAGGAGCAGCAGAGATCCCGACCGAATTGGCCGGGATCCAGCCTACAACTGAGTTGCGCAGGTCAAGTAGGCTCAGGCGGAGCCCCACCTACCTACGTGACTATGCAACGTAAGGACTGAACCAAGAGGGGAGGGGTGTTCTGTCCTTAATTAACATACTCGAGATCCCCGCGCTTTGATTGGCCAAAGCGTGGGGCTCTCCGATTGGTCAGACGAGCCGCGCCGATTGGCTCGCTGAGAATCTCCCGCGATTGGTCCATTCGGATCGCGGGAGATTCAAAGCGGTGCCATTGGCCGCGGCCGCTGAGGCGAAAGGAATAAAAGCCACGGGCTTTTTTCCTTTCGCCAGTTCGGTTCCTACTTCCTAATAAAGAGCTTGCACTGAAGTCACCGACTCCTGGCATCATTTCGCGGACACAACACATCGAACTACAGAAGAACAAAACAACAGAGTTAGAAGGGACCTCAGAGGTCTTCTAGCCCAACCCAACAAGGAGAAACTTTCGGACAGTGAGAACAATCAACCCATGGAAGAGAAGTGGCCCTCCGAATGTTGTGGGAGCGCCATCACTTGAGTCTTTCAAGAAGAGATTGGACTGCCACTTGTCAGAAATGGTGTAGAAGAGTCTTTTGCTTGGGCAGGGGGGGGTTGGACTAGATGACCTATAAAGTCCCTTCCAACTCTGATTATCTGTTATCTGTTAACCAAAGACACTGTACCATTCCAGTCTCTTCTTAAAAAACCTCCAGTGATTGAGCATCCACAACTTCTAGTGGCCAGCTGTTCCACTGGTTGTTTGTCCTCACTGTTAGGAAGTTTCTCCTAAATTCTAGGTTGCTTTTGTTTTTGGTTAGTTTTCACCCGTTGTTTCTTGTCCTGCCTCCAGGAGCTTGGAAAATAAGTGCCCCTCAAATACTGGAATTATACAAGGACAACAGCCTGTTAGAAAATTAGCAGTTTGTAGGGTACCTTCCTAAGCTTTTTGACATGAATCATTAAGTTCTGGGAGCAACGAGTTATCTCAGCCAGCTTCCAATTACTCAGAAAGTTGGCTCTTTAAGCTGTTTCCTCTAAGAAATTGTTCCAATTCACAAAGATGACTGGCAAGTTTAATATTAATCAAAACAGGCAGATGCCAGTAAGGAGCGATTCAAACATGACTGGGAGATAAATGGAAAGAAGGCAGAATTTTCCCAGTCTCTGGTCAACCGATCTTCCGCATTTGAAATGCTAATATTTTTATGATCAAGCAGCCAACTATCCATCTAAAATGACCAAAACTAATATTAGCCTCTTGCAGTTCCATGCTGCTTGATTAAATGTTTTCTCTAGCTGCCTGCCTGCTGATAAAAATGGATCTATTAAAAAGAGATGCTTAGATGTTTTGCTCTCTTCTTTGGCGAGCGCATCATCAAAATTTGGGTGCTTAACAGGAATCAGTCTTGCAAAATGCCCTTTTTTAAAAAAAAACAAACAAACATATTTTGCCCCCACTGGACAAAGGGACTCCAATCATGAGCTATGATGAGCTGACATTGAGATCCTAAATGTTGAGCCTGTAAAAAAAGTGCAGAGAAGAGCAACCAAGATGAGGAACGGTTATGGGAACTGGGTGTGTATCTAGTCTAAGGAAGAGAAGGACTTGGGGTGACATGATAGTCACATTGCAATATCTCAGGGGTTGCCCCAAAGAAGAGGGAGTCAAGCTGAGGGCAGGGCAAGAAGCAACGGATGGAAACTAACCAAGGAGAGATCCAACCTAGGAGCAATTTCCTGACAGTGAGAACAATTAATCAGTGAAGCAACTGGCCTCCAGAAGTTGAGGTCACTCACAAGAGTTTCCAGAAGAGACTAGACTTGCCCAGAACTACATAGGGTCCTGTTTGAGCAGAGAGTTGGATTAGAAGACACCCCCCAAGTTCTCTTTTTCAACTCTGTTATTCTGTTAATAGTTGGGAGGATCGTTGAGCTAAAATTAAGAATCTCTTGATCTGGAAAGAGAGCAGGGAGTAGGAGGACCCATCAGATGGGTGCTGAGGAGCATTGAGGCTAAGTAGGAACTTCTCACCATCTAAGACTCAACTTTGGCAGAGGGACTTTAACTCCCAGGATTTCCCCAGCCAGCAAGAAGACGAGGACTGGACGGGATGAGCCTCTCCTGCTTGAGCAGGGGCTTAACGGATTAACAGAGTGGGAAGGGACCTTGTGAGTCATCTAGTCCAAACCCTCCTGCCCAAGCAGGAGATGCTACACCATTTCTGACAGAGGGCAGTCCAATTTCTTCTTGAAGGTCTCAAGTGATGGCGCTCCCTCAACTTCCAAGGGCATCTTCTGTTCCATTGATTGATTGTTCTCACTGTCAGAAAATTTCTCCTTATTTCCAGGTTGAATCTCTCATTCAGTTTCCATCCATTCTTCCTTGTCTGGCCTTCGGGTGCCTTGGAAAATAGCTTGACCCCTTCCTCCTCCTCCCTGTGGCAGCCCTTCAACAATTGGAAGGCTGCTCTCCTGCCTCCCCTGGTCCTTCTCTTCCCTAGACTAGCCAGGCGCAGTTCCTGCAACCGTTCGTTGTATGTTGTAGCCTCCAGTCCCCTCATCATCCTGGTTGCTCTTCTCTGCACTTTTTCTAGAGTCTCAACCTCTTTTGTATAATGTGGTGACCAGAACTGGATGCAAAACCGGTTGGTCTAGAAGACCTCTGAGATCCCTTTTGACTCTATTTGCCAAAGGCCCTATTGGAACTGGAAGACGAGGGAGTGGGAGAGTTAATTTGGAAGAAAAAAGAAGCTCGTTGCTGCAAAAATTACAGTGAGCCTTCAATCTTGGTTGCCTCGCAGCTGTGCTCGGCCTCAAATCCAGTGATCTCACCTGGCCCCCTGCACCCATCACCCAGAGACATCACTTCAGCTGCACGTATTGCTCCCCCTGTCCCTTTTCACACATAACCAATATGCCCTTGTGCGGGTGGGACCCAGAGGCTATTTTCAAATCGAAAGATTGCTTTTTAAATCTTGTCAAGTGCAGCCCTCCAATCATTTTAAGTGTAACCTCGCTGGGGATGTGTTTTCAGCCGAATGGCTGGGCTTAAAGAGAAGGCCCAGGCAGTTCGCCCTGCCACCCATCCTCCCCCCCAAAAAAATAAAAAAAGAAATAAGACTTTCCTTATAGAAAGAAAAATCAGCAGCTTGATGGAAAAAGTAAAATAAATAAAAACAAAAACAAACTGCGATTGTCGAGGTGATCCCTGCAGCTAATGTAATAAAAGTCTTGCTAACCGTGAAGAAGGCTCTGCTCCCAGCCAGGCTGCGGGGGGGGGGGGGGGAGAGACTGGGAAGGCCCCCCTCCCCCTGCCTGGAAAAAGTGACCCTTACAACCGAACAAACGCGGGGTTTATTTGGAGAGTCAAGTGTCCGTACGAGGGCAATCAGCGGACGCTGCCAAGGCTCAGAACCAAAGTCTTGAGTGCCTCGCCCGATCCGTTTAGAGAGAGGGGAGGAAAGTGAAGGCTTCGCTGCCTCCGTGGTTTATTCGCTGACAGTATCCATCTTTCCAAATTGATTTTTGATATCCACAGTGACCTGGAAGGGAGACACAGCGATAACTCTCTGAAAGTGGAAAACAATATTATTCCCACAAATATGAATTACTTGCCGGCAGGTTAAATCTACTGTGCAATGAATTATGTGACCCTGGAGCTCCTATAATTCTTTTGAATTTTATAGAGTCGTGAGGAGGGCTCTGAGCTTTGACAAGCACTTAACAGCCAAAATCAGCTCTGAACAATGCTCCTGGACATTTGACTTAGCCACGGGAGGCATAACATCGCCGGCCAACGCAGCTCCACGAGCAGAAGATGACATTCCTTCACGGCTGGAGTGGTGGGAGTCTCTGGGAGGCCTTTCCTAGGGGGTGTCTCTTCCCTTTCCCCGTGCCATCCAACCCCCATGGGAAAAGGGGTGTCTCGGGGACAGAAAGGGGGACACCGCATATCAACTGCAGAGCAGACCTTCATGGGTCAGTCATTGTTGCTGTCAGGTTTCATCAAGGGATGAAATCCATTCAAAAAGAAAACAGCAAAGTCCATCTTCCGTAATAACTTCTTCTTTTTTTTTTTTTTTTTAGAAAAGCATCAAATTGGCAAAGTCTGTAGTAATTCCGGATCTGACACAACCCGGAATTACACCACATAATATTGGAAGTTAGAAACAACTCCCAAAAGTCATATTCCCCAACAGAAATAATTCAACGATGCTTGAGGTCATCAATCTCCACTTCCAGGTCTCAGAGGGGTCAGCTTTTGTTCCCATGGGAAGAAGAAACACCGAGCCTAAACAACTCTCTCTAGCTCCCCTCCTCCCCTCCTTAGGAATGGGGCAAGCCCGAAACCCTTCCCCCATGACCACCAAAGAGGAAGTAAGAAAAAGAAGATATATACTAAGCCTAACTAAAATGGCTGCACTTAGGTCAATTTCAGGCTTGACAGTAGGGTTGCGGACCAACATTTCCATTCTAGGTCTCTGGATGGAAATGTATATTCCAGCACACTTTAATTAAACCATGATTCTCAAGCCAAGCTTCAAAAACCTTCAAAGGATTCATTAGAGGCGACCTACTGGCCCTGCCCTGTATGAAGCCAAGTCTGGCATATGTAACAGTCCCCTGTGACCCTGTTTCCCCTCTCCACCCTGGGGGGGGGGTCTCATCAATCAGATTCTCCAGGTTGCTAAAGTTGGTAGCATCCTTGTTGTGTTGGAAACCTCCTTGGAAAACTTCAGGAGAACTTTAAAATCCCTTGTCAACTCATAAAACATTCCTATGCCTGTTTTAGTAGTTGCCATAAGGAGGAAAAAAAAAAAGTAGTTGCGGGGGGAGAAAAAGTCCTTTCCAACTCTTCTTTTTAAAAGGTTGTAACTAAACTACCAGAGCTTTTGCCCGGGAATATATTTAATTGGAGAACATGAATGAAAACACCCAGCTTGTGAATGTGCTCAATTGGAGAATCTGATTTATGACACACCCAGGGGGGAAGCGGGGGAAACAGAGTCACAGGGGACTGTAAATGATGTAGGCCAAAGTTGACTTCATACAGGGCAGAGCCAGTAAGTTGCCTCTAATGACTCCTTTGAAGTTTTTTGAAGTTTGGCTCGAGAATCAGGATTTAATTGGAGCGGTTGCTGGAATCCTGATCTCCCTACCTGCAGAATCCAGCACAGATTTATTCTGCGTCATCCCAAAACTTCTCTCCTTTGTAGTGTCCTTGATGCTCTTTGAGCTTGACTGTTTTGGGTTCTTTTGCAGATGTTTCATTATCCAACTAGGTAACATCCTCAGAGCTAGAAGAGAGAAGGGTTTGTAGGTAAATACCCTCAGGTGGGTCCACTGTATTTTTAAATAGTTGCTAAGTTATTAATTGAGGACTGCTTCTATTCTGCCTATATGATTACACTGTGCAATTTCATTATCCTCACCCCTCTATTTGGAATTGCCATCCCCCCCAATTACTCCAAAGTAAGTTAGAAAAGAGAGAAAGAAACAAGGTTCTACCAATAGCTTTGAGTACCAACCATGGACCTCAACAACAAGTAGTTGTAGCCATGATCATTTCTCTTCACAATGGCTGATTGTATCACCTCTTGGTTACACTGCAACGTCATGTTATCGTACACATTTAGTTTTTTCATTTCCCTAATATTGTCACAATTGTAAAATTGTCTGTAGAGATTCTCCATCATCCAGGTCATGGTCGCCCCAAAAGTGTATTTTCAAGAGACAACTGGACTTTCTGGTTTTTCTTTGAAGACATTTCGCTTCTCGCCCAAGAAGCTTCTTCAGCTCTGACTGGATGGCGGGGAATGGAAGGAGTTATATTCCTTGCAGACAGACCTGCTCATTTGCATCCTTTTACCAGGTCCTTAAAGTCACCTGGAGGTTTATCTGTGTCCTCAGGGGCACCTGAATGGTGCAAATGAGTGTGAGACCTTCTCAAAAGTGTTGAAAGGACTGTAGAAGTAGAATCTGAAGAAGCTTTTGGGAAGAGAAGTGAAATGTCTTCAAAAAAAAAAAAACCCAGAAAGTCCAGTTGCCTCTTTAAAAAGCACCTTTGGGATAAATTGTAAAAAACTTCTGAGATCTGGTTTGAGCCCTTTCAGCTCCATTTTCTCCTCCTGACTTAAACCAGGTAATATAAATCAGCTAATAAAAATCATGTGATGGAGAATGCAGGGCTGAAAAAAAAATGTAGTTTTCCATTTCCTAAGAAGTTTGACTTTTTAAAGCCAAGAAAATCTTGGAAGCCACAGCAGTTATGGATAAACACCTCTTCTTCATTTCGCTTTATCTGGATGTCATCATTGGATTTGGGGCAAATTTGTGATCAGTTAGACCAAGCTTCAAATCTCCCTTCGGTCAAGGAATAACTTTGGGGAAGTGGATAGTTTGGGGCCTGCTCTTGCAACCCAACCCCCCTTTCACAGGACTGTTGCTATGGAGAAAAATCAAAGAAAATGTCTATGGGTCAGCATTTGTCAAATGGTGGGTGACGTGATCGTAGACTTCCAATACCTGAGGGGCTGCCCCAAAGAAGAGGGAGTCAAGCTATTCTCCAAAGCACCAGAAAGGCAGGACAAGAAGCAACTGGATGGAAACTAACCCAGGAGCTAGGGAAGCAACCTAGAATTAAGGAGAAACTTCCTAACAATAAGAACAATCAACCAGTGAAATGACTTGCCTTCAGCAGTTGGGGTTGCTGCATCACTGAAGGCTTTCAAGAAGAGATGT